>APFE030657644.1:87084-99522 GCA_000404065.3 Pinus taeda
AAAAGAAATTGACTTATCATATTGTAATACAAGTGAAAATGTGGCTGACATATTCACCAAGCCTCTTGGCAAGGCTAAATTTGAAATATGTAGAAATAAGTTGTACATTGTAGACAATCCAAATTATGTTGTAAGCCTAGCTGAGACTTAGACCAACAGGCATGGCAATTAAGAGTATAGTGTCTTGTTCATTGTATGTAGTTGGAATTAAGGGGGAGTGTTGGAAACCAGACGTAATTCCAACAACCTGATTTAATGCTGGATCTAGAAATCATCCGCTGCATTTAATGAAGTTCTTGAAGTCGGAGGATTCATTGAAGCTTCTCCAAGAAGCCACTGACTGAACCCGTCTCCAGAAACTTCTCCAGCTTGTATATATACCTCTTCTCCAGCTTGTATATATACCTGTTAATTGATGAATAAATGTGTGTTCTTGTGTTCAATGTTTCTGAGTTGGTGTTGGTATGTTGTGCGCCTCTGATCTTTTCACCTTGAAAATTGAGTTCTTGCAAAGAAGTCAACCATCCAAAATCTTCAGGCAATTGCCTTAAACTCGAACAGCATTCCATTCGGATTAATCTTAAAGATTGAAGCATTAAAATTGACTCTGGTAGTTCCTCTACAAATGTGCAATATGAAAGTGTTAGTTCTTCCAAACCATGTACTAGATCTTCCAGGTCTTCAGGGAATTTTTCAACGCTATCAAATTTAGCATCCGCAAACTGCCGAGTTGCTGAAGATCGCAGGAAGAAATTTCAAAGGCATGGGGATATAACCTTTCATCAAACTCCATGTATCTAAGACTCGACGGTAGCTGCAAGTTATTTCTGACAACCATAGTTATTCGAATCATTAAAACTAATAAAAGGGTTCATTTTTTAAAGAAAAATGAGTGGGCAGGCATTGGGCTAAAGATTTGGAAGAGACTTACCTTACGGAAATTCAAATCCTTTGGTTCGTACTTCAAATATTTCAATCCCTTTGACTTGGATACATCAAAGGGATGATTGGGAATTGCAGCTTGTAGAAAGATCAAGTTTCCAAACGTTTTAGTACATTTGTCCTGCACTTTTATAAAGTTTCCCAGTGCAAGAACTCGCAGGGAACTATACATGAAGTCCAATTTTGACGCTGATATATCGAATAGATCCTTGTTATTTTCACTCAGCCATATACCTTTGATATTTGGAATTTCCTGCATGACATTATTAGATATAATTGAGTAATACATATAGGCATACAATATACTAAACAAAATTAATTCCACAATCTCATACCTTCTCATTTAGAAGCTCCTTAATTTGCTTTCCATCGGTGAATGTGAATCTTATTCCCTTTGTCTTCTGAAGACCGATTGACAAAATGACATCGTGTACAACTACAACCCCATTTGTGCCTCTGGTTACAAGTGATCTACTTTCCAGCATATCCAGTTCAATCTGTCCCACAATATCTTCCACTGTGTCCCAAGCCCATCCTTTGAAAAAGGAACAAATGTCCAGAAATGGACCTTTCAATACCTCAGGGAGATAATTATATGCGAAGAGGTAGGACTCTATTCTCCCGATTTCACTGTCCCATTTTTCTTTCTCCTTCAACAATATTCTATAGGCTTTTTGTTTATCGTTTTCTTCACGAATGAATCCTCCTACCAGTCCCAAAAGTTTTGGAATTCCTCCATATGACTGTGCAATCTTGTTCAATTGGGTAGAATTTATTTGCTTCTCCTTGTAGTTTGTCTCATCATAAATTTCACTCCCCAGAAGATGCATAGCTTCTGCATCAGGAAGCCCTTTCATAGCATAAACTATAGTTTTCATTTTTAACGCTCTACGCACATCTATGTTACGTGCAGTGAGAAGCAGTCTCAGTTTCTTCGCTTTATTCATATCCTTGGGCAAAAGCCACCAAAGCTCATCTTGCCCCAAAACGTTATCAATGTAAATAAAGGTGGGCACCTTCTCTAACATTCCGCCCAGTTCTAGCTGTCCATCCTCATGCTTTCTAATATCTGGAACCGTCTCTCCATGTTCCATCAAATCTTTTAAGATCAATCTCTGCAACTCTACTATCTTTGGAGTTGAATCAATATTTTCGAAGAGTTGAACTGTGGAATATTTACATCCTTGAATGTCAAGGAGTGAAAAGACGACATCTGCAAGGGTGGTTTTACCTATTCCTCTGAATCCATGCAACATAACCACAATAACATTCTTTTCACTGCCCCATTCCAAAAGATCAATAATTTCTTTTGCTGGCTCCTTAACCCCAACTATTTCAACAAAACATTTAACATTAGATCCATGTCTGTAGTAATAAAGATTTCAAATTGAATAAACTAATTTGATAGTGTATTCACTTGCATGTTCCGGAGATCTTCTGGACAGAGGCGCTTTCTTCCGGTCATTAGCATCTAAAATACAAATACACATTCGTATATAAATCTGCCTGTACATGCGATCTATCTCTTGTCTAAAATTATCCAGATCTTCCTTGTTTACCAAGGCTTGGAAGAACCTGTAACGATTTAATGAAATTCCATTAGAACACTGATTTCTCTCTATTGAAGATGGGCATGCAGTTTGACAAGGACAAGGGCCGAGGCAGCGACATTCTCAGAGAACAAAGTTGAACGTTCAGAGAATTGCTCCATTGATTATGGAGCAGTGAAGTGGAAGCACACGTGGACCTTTTATATGGCCAGATCTAAATTCTAATAATAGGAAAAGGTTGGAGTTGTCATGTGCCTTAGCTGGACTGTTATTTTAGTCACATCCCTTTATGGTTGAATGTTTCTACTTCTAATGATTATTTCATTTTAATTGAAGGTAAACATCGGAATAAGATTTCCTTCGATATGGTACAAAGAATCATGTATATGCTTGAATCATGTGAATACTTCATTTGGTTGAAGGTGTAAATACGTTAATCCTCTATATTTCAATAGGATAAAATACAATTTAAATATTACAACAAGTGAGCAGTGGGTAAGATGAGAGAGAGAGAGAGTTAATAACTGGTTTCAAGTAGTAGAAAAAAAAAGGGGGAAAACAGAGGATATCTCTGTTTTCTTTTCCTATGTATCTAATTCTTGATCCGAACTGAATAAATATTTAGAGAAACTTGTTAGGATTTTGTGATTGCCTCTTGCCTCTTTATGATGCGTGGTTTATGAATTTGGTAGGAAAACTTCTTTGAAGAGCTGCAGTACCTACTCTATTTCCTCTTGACAGTTTATTACAGGCAACGGATACTGTTATTTGTGTATGAATTTGGTAGGAAAACTTCTCTGAAGAGCTGCTGTACCTACTCTATTTCCTCTTGACAGTTTATTACAGGGAGCGGATATTGCTATTTGTGTATGTGAGAAACAGATTGAATGAGATCTGCTTTTTCAGAAGAAAGTATATTTGGACCAAATCAGGGACAACTTGGAGAGTAGATTTACCAGGGAAGATTTGCATCCATTTGATTGAACAAAGGATTCTCATGTCGTGGGTTGAATGATACTTTGTTTGGACTCTTACTGAGGTAAACTTGTTAGAAGTCTGTCATTGCTCCTTGCCTCTTTAATTTATGATGTGTGGTGTATGAATTTGGTAGGAAAACATCTTTGAAGAGCTGCAGTACCTACTCTATTTCCACTTGACATTTTATTACGGGGAGCTGATACTGTTATTTGTGTGGAGCAAATTGAATGAGATTTCCTTTTTCAGAACGAAGCATATTTGGACCAAATCAGGGACATCTTGGAGAGTAAATTTACCATATTTAGACCAAATCGGGGACATATTAGGAGAGTAGATTTACCAGGTAAGATTTGCATCCATTTGATTGAATGCTTCGGTTTTGGGTTATTAGTAGGTCTCTGAAAAATTTGACTGTTTAATGACATAGTTGTGGGGTTTTCATCAAGAGTACTCTATATGTGCATATTAATAAACAGTCAAACAAACAAATAAGATTAGACTGTTTATGACTCACTTGGAAATTTTTACGAGTCAATCTGACAACAGCACATGATGTAGCCTTCGACTACCAATTCGGTTGCTTCTTTGATAGATAAAAACAACTCAATCAATATATTCTGATAATTAATAATGAGGAAATTACAAGATATTTATACAATCAATTGTCTCAAGATAGGAATGCTATCTTAGACGTACAATAGTGTAGTTGAGAGATTCTCTCAACCACACACTAAACTAGAGAAAACTAAATCCCTATAATGTAGGAACAAACTCCTCAAATGGATAATTGTAACCATAGACAAGTAGGAATTAATAATTTCCAACTCCCCCCCTTAATGACTACTTGTCATGATAATCAAATCCACCATCATCACACGAATTGCATGTACAAAGCCTCCAAAAAACACAATCTGCCGAGATCCACAATCTGCAAATTTGGCGTTTCCAATACAACCAAGTTGATCCGATCTGCCTCTCCTGCAGATCCACTTGAAGGTGAATTGGCGCGATCCTGAATGATAAACTCGCGCCATTGGTGCGATTAATGGCCTAACAGACGCGCCAGTTGGCCATCTTGGTGCTGCTGTCAGCGCGAAAAACGCCAATCCCCTTCTACTCAGAGAAAATCATCTGAGTCCGAGCCAGGGGTTACTGCAGCCCACCTGCTCCTACGAGCACAAAGCTCCTGTGTACACACATCCACGAAGGCAATCTGCCACCACCGGGCAAGTCCGATTTACCACCACCGGGCAAATCCGCCGACTTCTTCTGCTTCCACCGAGTAGATTACGGAGCTCTGTTTCGCCACTACCGGGCAGATACGATCACGAAACCTCAATTCGCCACCATCGGGCAACTCGTGTAGCCACTAAGGCTCTATAGATGGTTTCTGGTTCACCACCAACCGTCACATCACAATGACAAAAGATGGTTTCAGGCTAACCACAAACCATTACAAAGTGGTTTTGAGATCACCACGAAATTTCAAATGCCTTAGCAAGGCTTACATTTCAACATTTGGACTTTCTGGTACATACAATGACTATTACAATATACGAGGGAGTCTACTCCACAAACCACACTAAAACAAAAAAAAAAATCTACTTTGTTGTCCACCCTAACTGTTGTTGCTGCTTTTTCTTGGGCATCTTTGTCAAATAACTTCTTGGAACTTCCATGAACCTGTCATTCGTTAGAGTCGCGAATTCTAACAAAATAACTTCATATTGAGATTGCGAATCTCAATATGTATACAAATTTCCAAGACTAATTTGCCTTTACACATATCCCAAGTCGCAGGCCGCCCCTGCTGGGGCACTTCAGCAACAATTTCTCGCCCCTTCTAACTGCTCGCATGCATTGGCAATCTGCTGCTTCGAACTTCCTTCAGGGCAACAATTTCCCGAGTCCCGATCTCCTTGGCCTCAATCACCATGCACAACAAACAGAAGAAGGAACTCCACAAATGTCGCTTGGTTCCTTCCGGCTGACTACCGTCACCACTCGGCCATCATAAATCGGCCCTCCAAACACTGCACCCTGCATGCTCTTTCACACATCGGAAATGTTGGTTATTTCCTCGTTGCTAAGCAGGAACAAATTAACACAACAACTATTTATAGTGTTGCGATCTTTCCCACCGTGCTCATGCCAGGACTGAAATCAAAGTTCTGCGTCATTTTGCTGCCAGAAACTGAAGAAGACTTATCTGACAATCGGGCACCTCCAGATTCTCGAGATTCTCCAAAACGAGAAGGAAAAAATAAATAAATAAATATATATGCGTAGAATTTAAGCGCCGCCTAAAACCAGCGTACAAACATAGACCCACCGGTACAATTAGCTTACAATGAGATAAGCACAATCAGCATACAGACGAACGTTAGGCCGTGGAAGAATACATTCCACCAACGCCACGTGGGGAAGAACTGATCGAAGAAAGTTTCGCCATTTCCCTTAGAAGAAACTTTTGAATTTTACCAGTGGACGTCTTGGGCAGTGACTCCATGAACACCACGGTTTTGGGAACCATGTAGTGAGGCAGCCTCTCTCTGCAAAACGAAATCATTTCAGCCTCTGATACTCTTACACCCGAAAGCTTAGGATCGCTCACTTTAACTCTGTTACTCACAAAGGCACATGGGGTCTCTCCCCAGAAAGGATCAGGCCTCGCAACGACAGCCGCCTCAACAATCATGGGATGGCAATACAACACAGACTCAACCTCCACACTGCTAATATTTTCTCCCCCTGAGATGATAATGTCTTCGGAACGATCCTTTATTTCCAGATAACCATCCGAGTGAATCACTCTAAGATCCCGTGTGGAACCATCCCCCTTCCATGGCTTTGGCTGTGCTTCTCTCGTTATTGAGATATCCCATCATCACTGTGCTTCCTCTCAGCATAACTTCGCCCATGGTTTTGCCATCTCGGGGCACTGTAACCATCGATGCGGGATCCTTTACATCGACTTTAACCAAAGTCAGAACCCCAACGCCTTGCCATTTGAAAGAAGATAAAGAACAGAGAACAATTACAATATTATGAAGATAACTGTCATGCAAAAACCATAACAGCACTAAAAATCGTCATTAACTGGCATTCTCTATCATTTATCTCCGCTTGTTTTCCCGCATCAACTGTACGAAGTCATAAAATGCAGGATCCGAATCATGAGGACCAAGGGATGCTTCTGGATGATACTGAAGAGACATTACTTTCATTGCAGGGAAGGCGAGACCAGCACAAGTTCCATCATTTAAGTTAATGTGAGTTACCTCTACACCTTCTGGAAGTGTCGCTCTCGTTCTTTCCAGGTCGGCAGCCTCGAACCAGACGTCATAGCTGCTGCTACCGCGTCTCGACCTCGGGCGGACAAGCAAGAAAAAAAACTTCGCCTATGATTATGTCCACTGAGCAGGATACTGTAACTGCTACTGCTGTTTCTGCGACTCGATCCTGGGCGTGCAAGCAAAAACTCCAAACGAACTCATGAGTTGCCGGAAGCCAGGCTTTAAGTTTTCGGAGGGCAGTGAAAATCGGGGGCAGGTCACAGGGAATCACGGGACCTGCGTGGAAAAGCAGATCGCTGGAACCGCCAGCACTTGTTTCAATTCATTTACCAAACAGAACGCCGATCCGATGCGATCCATTTTACTTTTACTTCGATCCCATTACACAACGCCGATTCAACTCTTGAACCGATTCACATCAAAACTGATTTATAATTGATCGATTACCAAGCGCCGATGCCTCTGGCACAAACCTCCACGTAGCATAAGATTAATGAAAAAAGACGAGTATCCCATCATTTATGGGAACAGATTGTCAAATCCATCCAATCCGAAAAGGGAGAGGCACCGCCGGGCCAAACTACCTGCCACGAAAGAAGGTATCACCGCCACGGCGTCTTCCATTTCCCGTCGCCTGCCATAGATCGACACCACGCCGTGCTCCGGGCATGGCTCGCCTCCGTCTCCTCCAACAGCGAAAACCAGCGACGGCAACGAACCGACAGCAACACTCTCATGGCACTCCGTTGCTTCTTCATGTCCACAGTCTGCAACATCGACGCCGTTGCCCACCTTAAGTCTCTTAACATTGATAACCCTGGTCGATGCGTTGGCAATGAGTTTGAACCGTCGGATTTCCATCCGCCGTCGTCGTGCTGCTCGCATTTTATCCTCTTCCAGAGGCAGCGAATACCCAAACATCAAACGCCTATCCCCACTCAATTCACAGATCAGAATTTGTGATTTTCATGGCGGGAGATGAAACAACACCCTCTCACTTGGCTTGGCCTTGTTTCATTCCGAAAAGCGAAGCGGCAGTTGGCTTTATGAGACTAAACACTGTGATATCCGCCCGTAGGTCCAGAGATCACAACCCTTGGCAATAATTCTATGGTATCCAGAACAACCGAGCGATCTCGATCTGGAAGCCCCAGTCTCAACTTTCGATGGACAAACAAGTATTGAAATTATACACAATTATTTTTCCCTCATCCCAGGAGGGGCCAAGCCCAAGAGGGGCCAGGCCCTCCTGAGCTCTGATACCAAGATAAAAACAACTCAATCAATATATTCTGATAATTAATAATGAGGAAATTACAAGATATTTATACAATCAATAGTCTCAAGATAGGAATGCTATCTTAGACGTACAGTAGTGTGGTTGAGAGATTCTCTCAACCACACACTAAACTAGAGAAAACTAAATCCCTATAATGTAGGAACAAACTCCTCAAATAGAGAATTGTAACCATAGACAAGTAGAAATTAATAATTTCTAACTTTGATTACATCGTGCATTCCTTGAGGGCTTTCTTTGAAATGCTTGACAAGTTTGGCCAGAAAAATCATTTCCCTCAGAAGACGCAGGGACTCAGCTTTGTTGGCATCAACTTCTTCAAACCTCTCCACGATATTTGCTACTACAACGAACCTGCAGTAACCAAGTGTGCCGTTCCCATACCCTGAAGGACACCGCTAACAACTGTCTTGATTGCGTCACCAGGAATAACATCTTGCTGATTATGATCAAATAAAGAAGAAGAATTTAGATGATGGACACGATCCTCGAATTTGACCATAAAAAGTTCTATGAATTAATTAAGCATTGTCAAACCATGAAGGACCAAGTTCAATACTCACAACGACATGATTCCCTCTGATACGAACTCTTTTAATTTGAATAATGTTTTGGAAGCACCCTTCCTCACCCTTCCTTTTTGACGATTTTTTGCTTCCCTGAACAAAGGGAAGCGAAATTTCATTCATTCTGTCGGTTAAATTTTTCAATGTGCAGGTGTCCATATAAAACCACATTATCGATATCAATGATAACGATGAAGTTTACCTGGATGAGTTCCAAGCGTTGGGATATGTGCTCAATAAGACTGTCGAGATCAACCTTCACATTGTCTCCTTCCAGCGCAGAACCGTCTTTATTTCTGATGCAAATAGAAGAGGAGGAAGACATCCCTTGAAGAGAAGAGGACTGGGCTTCTCCAGGTTGAGTAGAGGAGGACGCAACCGATTGTTGGGTGTGATAAATATCCTCTGTAGCCATGACCATTGTTGGAACGCGGGAAGAATAGGAGATAGCGGTTTCTGGAACGGTGGAAGAGGACAAGGCAACATATGGAAGATCAGATGGAGCGGAGAAGGCATCACCTGATGGACGAAGAGGCACCACCTCATCCTGCTTTACAACGACATCACAAGAGGAGGCGTCTTGGTGTGCAGAAGAAGAGGAAGACGGCGCAACACTCTTTAGTTGGACATTTGACTTTGACGTTGATGCAGGGATTCGGGGGTCATGCTGTTTAGCGACTGTTGGAAAAGCAGCGTTTGTATCAACATCTTTGGAAAAAGCAGTTGCGGGGAAGGAGGTAGAAGGGGTGTTTCTCCCCAGAAGGCAAGAAAAACAGGAGCAGGAGCAATCCTTTTTTGTCGTTTTAGTAAAAACGAAACAGAGTCGAAAATCTGAAATTTGAAAACTATCAGTTCTACGAATTCACTCAAATTCACTCCCTGCAATACATCATAAATATTATCATTCAGCTACCTTCTCCTTCTGGAACATATGTATTGATGTGATCTGTGCCAACCTGAAACAATGTCTTAATAGGCAGAGGGCAAAGAAAATAAGGCCTCGAGAAATTATTCGATATACACCAAGTCTGTGTACAATTCCCAAGTAAGTGAAATAATTGAAAGACTACGAGCCAACAAATCGGGTCAGAGATATGAAGAAAGTGTGGAGAAATTCAGTGAAAAGGAAAGAAAAAAATATCTGTTGTTAGGTCGTTGTCGATAAGAAATTCCATTGTCTTCCACCATAGCAAAATGCCGTGTAGAGACCCACTGTGATGACGTGCTGCAGCATTTAACAATGTCTTATACGCAAGAGGGCATTGAAATAAACAAGGCCTGAAGAAATTCTTCGATATCCACCAAGCGTTTGTAGAGTTCACTATTAAGTGAATATGAAATATTTGAAAGATTGCGAGAAAGAGGAATCCGGTCAGAGATATGAAGAAAATCACTAAAAGGAGAAATAGAAAGAAAATGAGATGTTCTGGTCGGTGGTCGGCGAAAGGAAATTTGTTACTCTTTAGCCTTGACAAAATGCCCTAAAGAAAGCTCGAGGAAATTCTTATATATATAGAGGGAGAGAGATTCTTTCATTTGTAAAATACTTGTCTGAAAGTGAGTGTGAAAAGGGAAAAAATGCCCTAAAGAAAGCTCGAGGAAATTCTTATATATATAGAGGGAGAGAGATTCTTTCATTTGTAAAATACTTGTCTGAAAGTGAGTGTGAAAAGGGAAATCAGCTGGAAAATTGAAAAACAATCCTAAATTGCCCTATGAAGAGCGGCACACAAAAGAAGACAGCGAGGGGAAATTCTTCAATATACGAGAGTTTTTGATGAAAAAAAGGGGGAATTTCTTAAAAACCTGGTTGCGATGGATCAATTAACTTGTAGAACTTTATCATAGGAGTAATTGCACAAGACAAAATAAACGTTACTGTCTGTGTGCTTCCGTATGTCTTAATAGGTAGAGGGATGGTTTCTTTTATCAGATAACGAAAACACATAACACAGAAAACTTGTAACTTCGAACTTGTTTTCATTCAATCGTTGAACAGGTATTTATACATATCACAAATCTTTCTGGAGATTGATTTTGGCAGTGGCTTCTTCATGAAGCTTTCCTCATTGTCAACAAATTCTAGAAACTGCATTTAAACCTTCTGTTGAATTCTAGATCAAGACAGCCGCTGTAATAATGATGTTCAACAGACACATTAAACTTGCTGATGTCTGAACAGTGGTCGCGCCATTTGAGTAGTTGTGATCACTGGTCTAACACCTCCCCTTAATTACAACTACCTAAAATTTAACTTGCCTGCTAGTCTAAGTCTTAGCTAGGCTTATAACAAAACATTTCATTTTTGCCTTCTTATTAAAGGGTCCATGCTTGTTCCTTTTCCTTTGCTGGTGTAGTTTCATCTTCAACTTTATTGTCATAAGATAGTGATTGAGCTTCTCCTTTTTTGATTGCAGGTTAGCATTCTTTGTATTCAACATTGCTTCGTGTTCCTTAATGCTTGCAATTTCTTCAAGTTTTGTTGCTTCTTTCTGACTGTCAATATCTGCACACTAAAAAACAATGTTAGATTCATAAACAGAACCATATTGATTTTTGTCATCCTGCTCATTCATGTATTCTTCAGTTTCAAAATTCTTCATCATGCCAGTCACTGCTTTCAAACCTACATCAATATGTTTAAAAGATTTCTCAAGCCATCCTTCAATTAGCTTTATCTCTGCATCATGATCAAGCTTGACATCTTCAAACTTTTTTCTTCCTTTAACTGCTACTACAATTTCTTCTTCATGTTCTTTCACGCAATCATCAAAAGCAAACAACAATTTATCAATCATTTTCTTTTCATAGATAACTTCCAATTCATTTTCATAAAATAAATATCCATTATCAAATTTAATTGCAAATTCCTTAGTTGCGGCTGAGTCATCCACAACTTTTTCCTCTACAACCTCTCTCAATAGCGATCGATCAAACATACAACAAAAACTCATCTCCACGCTCATCACAACAACTGACCATTCATTGTTGTATCAATATGGGAAATAATGAAGAAAAGAAACTAAACACAATCGGTTATACATTGACCAAGAAAAGAAACCGAATTCACACACACAAATAGATACTCAGGATTTACGTGGTAAAACCTCGACAAGGTGTCAAGGAAACATCTACGGGGCAAGGGATTGGAATTTATTATTCAACAATGATTCTCCTCACTTACATTTCATGGGCATTCACTAGTTCTATATCATCGACCTCTGTTACATAACTGACATTTCGGTATAAAACTGACTAATTACATTTTACCCAAAATTACTAATTCGTTGTCAAACTAACAAACTCCACCTTGACAACAATTTTCCTAATCCCTTGCCCATGCCCATTCATCATCTTTTCTGCAAGCCAAGAGAAGCTAAACACCACCGCAACTTCTCTATTGTAACTGGCTTTGTGAATATGTCTGCACAATTCTCTCGTGTATGGACCTTTTCAAGAGCTGCTTTTCCGCCATCAATCACATGTCTCAGAAAATGATACCTTACATCAATGTGTAAGAATTTACAGGGTAAGTTCCTCAGACAGAACACCAAAAGGACACCGCTCACAAACAGATCACAGATCAATACACCAGTATTTTGACGTGGTTAAAACTCTCAAAGAAGGAAACAGTCCACAGCCTGTGCCAACGTGGCCACTACAGGCAATTTATTAATAAAAGAATGAAAATTTACATAAGCTTCTCTCATGCACGGTTAACCTACAAATGACCCTCCATTCGCTTTAAATAGAATTCATGGACCAATCGGGTGTCAAGCCACGAATCAAGTGTCGGTAATACCGAGGAG
>APFE030657648.1:2828-64965 GCA_000404065.3 Pinus taeda
ATTATTTCCAAGTAGCTGTTAAGACTAAATTCAATTTTAATTCACAATTTAATTCAAGGACAAATTAAATTGGAATATCCTTGTTGCCATATTTCAACATGGCATTAATGAGCCACATCATTTATTTTTATCCTTCTAGTTATGAGGAGGCAACAGGACAACAAGTTTGGAAGGATTCCATGATGGAGGAATATCAATCCATCATGAAGATGGTGTGTGTTAGATAGTCCCAAGACTAGAAGGGAAGTCAATGGTGGCTTCTAAGTGGATATATAAAATCAATCATGCAGCTAATGGTAGCTATGAGAAGTAAAAAGTGAGTTTTTTAGCAAGAGGATTCTCACGGAAAGAGGGAGTGGACTATGATGATGCTTTTGCTCTAATCGTCAAGTACACTTATATTACAACCATTATTTCTTTTTCTTATATTATGGGTTGGAAGGTACATCAGATGGATGTAAATATTGTGTTCCTCAATGGTGTGATTGAGGAGGAAGTGTACAGAAAACAACCTTAATGGTTTGAGCCACATGGGAAAGAGTCCCAAGTGTGCAGATTGAAGAAGGATTTATATCAACTTAAGTAGACACCTCTATTACATGATTTTTTATAGTGATCCTATGATATTGGGAATTTATGTTGATGATATTTTCATCATAGGGGCAAAGAAACTCATCGACAGGTGCAAGAGGAAATTGGCCTTAGAGTTTGGGATTAAGGATCTTCTTAAAATGCATTATTTCTTAGGATTAGAGGTGTGGTAGAAACCTGATGAGATCTTCCTTGGACAAGGGAAGTAAATTGTTTTGATTTTGAGGATATTCAACATGATGGAATACAAGTACCCCGACACACCTATGGTGATTGATCTGAAGAAGCTAAGTGATTCTACTTTAGATTCAAATTTGGTGGATCCCATAATGTACAGGAAGTTGATTGGATCCTTTTGTTTTATAGTGAGCACCTTGAGATAGCATATGCTTGAGCTGAGGCCGGTACAATAGGTTGTGAAAAAGCGTGTGTCAAGCTACATGTGTGGTATAGTTGGATATGATTTGAGATATGTCTCAGGTGGTGAGGTGAAGCTTCAAGGATACACAAATTCTGGGGAGTGCAAAGGTCAAAAAGAGCACATCAGGGTGATGCTTCAACTTTGGATCAGTTATGATATCTTGGATTAGTAGGAAGAATATTTCTATTGCACTCAGTACAGTAGAGACATAATATATTGTAGCTAGTGCCACAAGTCATGAAGAAGTATGGATTCAGAAGCTAATTTTAGGGCTATTTGATCAGGAGCTTGATCCAACCTTGATATTTTATGATAATCAATTTGTGTTAATCTTTTAAAGAATCTGGTTTTTCATGAAAGGTTAAAGAATATTGAGATCAAATATCACTTCATTCGAGACATGGTGTAAAGAGAAGCAACGGCGCTTGAGTACATATCCACATATTAGAATATTGTGGACATTATCACCCAACTTCTATTGAGAGTGAAGTTTGTATACATTAGAGATAAGATGGGTGTGATGCAGAATGTCTCCCTCGTTGAGAGGGAATGTTGATGTCTTTGTAGGATCAAGAAAACCATCTCCTAAGATACGAAAATGACTTGGCTAGGTCATGTTGATTTGACTAGAGGATACATTCACCTAAGAATCCATAAGGACTTGGATAAGTCACATTGATTTGGGTGAATGACCCAGGGAAATTATAGATTAGGCATATATTCTCCTGAGGAGCCAAAAATACTTAGTTGGGTCATGTTGATTTGACTAGAGGAGATGGATGTAATTCACCTAAGGAGCCATAAAGGAATTTGTTTGGGCTATTTGGCTAGGGGGGGTGATCTAGGGTTAGATTCTCTTCTAAGAATCCATAAAGGAATTTGGTAGGGTCATGTTGATTTAACCAAAGGAGATTAATACATTTACCTGAGGAGCCATAAAGGAATTTGGACAGAGGTAAATGGCCCAGGATACACACATTTCCTACTCCAGGATGGGGTGATTTATAGACAAGCATCATATGAAGGAGAATTTTCAGCTAAGGTTAAATCTATTGTATATAAGGAGAATACCTCCCTCACTAAGTGGGAGTGATGATTTTTTTTTGTGTAGAATTGAGAGGTATTCCCTCATGCCAAGTGGTCACTTAAGTTTTCCTAGAAGAATTATGAAAATTAATATTAAAATTGTATTTTTTGGGCTTCATGTAGGCTCCAAAGGGACAAATCAGCCCCACCATGAAAGGGTGTGTACTTTGGTCAAAACTTCACACCATCTGATAAGTATATATACGAACTATGACATCTTCATGTTTACAACTCAATCATCACATCATATATTCAAGAGCAGTTCCACGTGGGAGCAGATAGAAGCTGAATTTATTGATGTTTTCTTGAGTTTGAAGTTTGACCTAAATTGACCATTGATCATAGTTTACCAAGTATGAATCTATTCACAATCCTTTGACCACAATTCGATTTTTCCATACGTAGTTGACCATAGGACCAAGCTTGACTACATGTTGAAACTTTGTTGTTGATCAGCATTGAATTTTGTATTTTTGGATAGTTTGACCAGCATTGACTAGCTGGAAATTGATCAAGTTTGACTAGTATTTGGACTTGGATTTTTCCACATATTTCTAAAAAAAATTGATTCGTAAACCTTGCTGAATAAAATTTATCCTAGAAGAAGAGTTGTTTGGTTTTCTCCAAAGTTTGGGTTTCCCAGGGAAAATTTGTTGTCTCTATTATGCATTGTTGCCTCTTATTGACCATACTATTTTCGCTACATTTACTATCTAGATTTTCTATGTATAATTTCTCAATGATATCATTGGTATAAGATAAATTGTTAAATATCATCAGGTAGTAATTATCATGTCACAAACTTGGTTTCTATTGTACTTCTTGTATAAAATTTAACACTGAGAACCCCTTGTTGGTGTTGTATGTGGTGCTTTAATACTTGAGCCTTTATGGTCCCTTTAAAAGGTGATGTGATGGATGAATTATGATATCCATAAATTTCCATAAATGGTGACATTTTTATGAGGTATGGACGGATGTGCTGTACCACCATTTTTCCAAGGGAAACCATTTGACCCATTGTGTTTGTTTATCAGATGCAAATAAACTTAGATATCCTTATAAAAATTTATTCACAATCTTAGTTTTCCCATTAGATTGATGATGGTAAGGTGAGTTGTGACCCAATTGAGTACCCAAACAAGAAAACAATTCAGTCCAAAAAATTTTGATGAAAATTGGATCTTTGTCACTTACAATAATATATGGTATTACATGTATCTTTTGGATTATTTCCATGAATTCTTATGCCATAGTACTTACTTTAAAAGGATTTGAAAGAGAACAAAAGTGGGCATACATTGTCATTTGATCTACCACTACCATAATGACACTCTTTCCGTCAGATTTGGGTAAACCTATAATAAAAATCCACTAAAAATTTTGTTGAAAAATGTAACTAGCGTTGATCTTCATAATGTAATAAAATGTAATTTTTATCATTGAAATATTTATTATATTCACTATTATTATTATTATCTTATTTTTGTTCAAAGTATGTTCTTCATGCTTAGAGTCAATTGAGTCAAAAGGAATTTATTATGAATCAAAAGAAATGTATTAGAGTCAAGTCCCATTTGCACTTTTGTAACAAAAAGAATAAGAATTTTTATTTTGAGTCAAATAGTCAACACAAGACCAAGTCATACCTCCTTGGATAAGTCAGACTATGTGGCAGCTATTCGACCCTCCTAGAAAACTATATATACAAGTCAACTTGACCACTTGGAAGCTCATTAAGTCACTCATTTATCACATCAATTTATGTGCAATAACAAGAAGAATAACCAACCAAAGTCAAAGGAGAGCGAGAAGACAAGTTTTATGCCCTAGTTTTGTTCACACATGTAAAATTTATGCAGTTTTATGCGGCTCTTACAAGGCTAGAATTTGGCCTTTGTTGTAGGTCTGAAATTTTCTATGATTAGACCCTATTTCTAAAAGGTTTGAATAATGTTGACTTTTGTTGACTTTGATTTATTGGATAAGAATTGGAGGAGGGTTGACTTATATCTTTGTGGCAGTCTTAGCCTTGGTATTGGGTAATGGATATCTCATTTTCATTTGATTCTATAAGAGAAGGATTTTTGGGTTTTCCCTTTTGTGGGATTTTTCCTTAGCTTAGAGCCTAATTTCTAGTGTTCCTTGTCTCTTTGTGATCTTTATGTTTTGAATTTTTATATAATTTCTTGATGAAGAGAACATAAATTAATAATAAGACATCCAACATTCACAAGTACTTATCAAGAAATAGGAAGCAATCTTTAATCTATCCAATACTCGGTTTCTAAACATGGTTTCAGTGCTAAGGTGAAGGAAGAAAAGCTTGAAGATCACAATTTGTTGGAAATCTTGTTAGAAAACATCTTTGAAGTAGCTATCTCATCTCTTTCTTTTCAATGGAAAGGTACATGAAGAAAGGTGTCAAGGCTTTAAGGATTCTCTTTGAATCCATCAAAGGATACGTTACCAACTTCTTCTCTAAACTATCTAAGGAATTCAAGGATGAAAGTCTCTACTTAGCACTTACATGTTAATTTGAAGATGAAATTATGTGGGTAATCAATAGTGGAGCTTCAAGGAATATTACAAGTGAATGTACACATATCAATACCCTATATAAAGGAAGTTCTTCTCACAAAGTCAAAATTGGAGACAAAAATAGTTATTTGGTCAAAGGGATTGGATCTAGCTCCATAGAGATGGGATCTGGTGGGTGTTGAACAATTATCATTGTCTGAGGGCTAGTGACAGCAAGTGTGTTGGCATTGATGTCAACCAAATTAGCATTGAGGTTGGTGACAACAAATGTTGGCATTGATTTTCATGGTGTGTTAATCTCAAGGGTATTCTTATGGTTGTTGCAGTCTCTTGTAGAGAATCATCATAGTAGCAGGTTTATTAAAGAAGCCATAATATGATGGCTATGATGGTTGGGAGTTCCAAACTTTTGAGGAGATTATGCCTCAAATTCTCTTGGAAATGGAATTGTTGAATTTTGCTTAGAAAAATATTTCAAACAGTATGTGGAAGTCCATAAATGACCTTCTAGATCACAACTTATTTTTGGTCAAAGTTAGGACAATCAAAGTCATAGTTACAGTGCCCAGGAGCCCAGAAGCCCGAAAGCCCAAAATCTTGGAGGTTTGTTAAATAAATGATCAAGATAAGTTTGGATTCAACCTAGTGGGAAGAGTGTCGGGAAGCCTGGAATCCCAAATGTTTATTAATAAGCAACGTAGGATAGGATGGAGTCAGTCTAGTAGGGAACGAAAATTGATGGATCATCAATCGACGGAACTCATATTAAAGATTGCCCATAATATTGAGCCTAGAAGAAATTGTAATTGGGAATCGAGCATTACCAGTGGGGTCGATAAGTGGAGTTCTTCATTGTAATGTTGAAAGGTGGAAATTGGTCCAACGTGGAGGTCTTCATTGTCACTGGTGCACACAAGTGGGCTAGGCCTAAATCCCGCAAGATTGTAAGGTGTATGCAATTCACTTTATAAGAAGTTACCGGCATGCATGCATATAGGGTCCAACTCTATAGTGACATATGTATATGAGTGGGACTAGTTAATCTCTAAGTAGCATTTTTGTGTGTTTGTGACCATAGGCCTTTGGGCTAATAACAAAGAAAAAATGGAAATATGGATGTACAGTTCAAGAGATGAATGAAACAACAACTCTTTAGCATTATGGGCTAAAGCACTAGCACGATTATACTACAACACTGACCAAAGGCACAATGAGATCTAAAGGGAATCAAGCCACCATAAGCCAACAAAGAATATTAGTGCCTAGGGGCCTATATTGAAGTCACAGCACCTAGTTCTATGGCAGAAATGAAAATAGAAAGGCATCAGGGGAAAGGTCCTAAGGTATTCCCCAACCCGAAAGAGTTTAGAATTAAGTTTTGTAAGAAGTTATGGGCATGCAGGCCTCTGGGTTCAAGCTTATATTTTGATATATGGTTATGGGCATAGTTGGTCCTTTGGCTCCTCCCACTTGTAACAATTTATCCTCTGTAATTTTAAAAGAGATTTATATCCTAAAAGGGTGGGTGGATGAGTCAGAAGATGAAGTAAATGTTCATAGTAAAGGTTGATTCCATTGATTTAATGGAAACTATAGAAAAGGGTTGTTTAAAGAAACAAAGTACCATGACTACTCAAAATGAGTCAATGGCGCTTGTCTCGAATAAGAACAAGCCACCTCTGATATGACTTGCAAGCAATGAAGAATTAATTGAAATATGGTTAAGAGAAGAAGCTCAAATCACAGAGTACGAGAAGCCATGTCTTCAAGTACACTATGATCTCTATCGGAAATCAAGAAGTATGAGATCACTATTATAGCACTTCGTTTGAACTAAGAATTAGATTCTAGCACAAAGAATGAATAGGTGTCCATTCTGTGATTTAATGCAACTATAGTTGTCAAGTGAACAAAGAACATTCTCATAGATTAATCAAGTTGCAGCAAACAAGCCATTTGATGGAACAGAGGAATTGAGAACTCGATTGCAATTAAGAGATTAAAAAGGTAGACTTGTCCTATACATCATGGATAGCCATGATTGTGCACACTCTTGGGTAGTGTAGATGTCAACAAAGACCTCATCATTCACGGTGATGCAATGAAACAAAACCCTAGTATTGTTGTTGTGTTGTGTGGGGATGAAGAGTGGTTGTGTGTAGCAATATTGAGAGGGAGGTGTTGTATGGGTGTATGATTTGAATAGTGACTGGGATGAGATTTAAAAATTCTACAAAGTAGTTGAGGATCGACACCATTGTTGGTTGAGCAATGAAGAGGGTAGTGCAAAGAGGAACTACAAAGCATAACAGAAAGTTTTGGGTGGATCATTTGAACATATTTACATTCTGATCATTTGTTGAGTCTTTTTTTTTTAGTTTGAAAATTGCATGAAAAGTATAATAGTAGCTAGAGGAAATAGTAGTCTGCATTCATAAGAGATTGGTGCCTCTTCGTAAGTAGTGGCTTACTATCTTTAGGGGGTTGGGGCCTCCTATGAGTCGGTGATCACAAATGACTTGATGTAATTAAGTAGGTGCTTAATTTACATCATAATAAAAAACAAATTGGTGGTTTTTTCCCCTTGGGTTTCCACGTAAAAATATTTATGCCAATATGTGTTTGTTGCTCAAATTGATGGATTGTGTGCTCATTTGAATGGCTTACATTGTTTTATGTATATTGTATTAAGAATTCTTACATAAGTAATTAAAAAATAGTAAATGATAGTAAATAATTGAGCTTAAATTTTTAAAATATCACTAACAACTGCTTCACCCCCCTTATTCCAACAGTTGGTATCAAATCCAAGTTCCTTCAATAATAGTTTAACTAGTAGAAGGTAGATCCATAAGGAATTATATCTAGACAAGAGAGTCAGGATGTTACTCAAGTAAGATACCAATCTTTGATGGGACAAACTATGCCTTTTGGAAAGTTAGGATTAAGGCCTCTTATGTCCTTAGGAGTAGATGTTTGAACCTTTGTGTTGGTAGATTATGTTGTCTCTATAGTCCCTCCTACTGATGCAGATGGTAAAAATGTGTATGGAAATAATGCAAAGGAAAAGAATGACATTCTCTTGTGCCTTAGTCAATCCAAACTTGTAAAGGTTATGCAATGTAAGTCTGCTAAGGAAGTATGGGCCAATCTCAATTATAGTTATGAAGGAGATGAGAAATTCAAGAAGAACAAAATTCAAACCTTTAGGATGAGGTTTGAGAGCTTAAGAATGAGTGAAGAGGAAAGCATAGTAGAGTATTTCCTTTGAGTTGATGAAGTAACCAATATTATTAGGCGACTTGCTGAAGCTATCAAATAATATATAATTGTTCAATAGGCATTGATATCTCTTCCTATGAGATTTAATGCCAAAATCTCAGCCATTGAAGAGATGGCTAACCTAAAAAGTCTCACAATGGACCAGCTACTCGATACTCTTAAAGCTTATGAGATGAGAGTAGGAAAAGAGAAGATTGAACCAAAGGAGGTAGCTTTCAAGGCGTCCAAGAAGGCTAGGGATCACAAAGATCATCAAGATTGTTCCAGTTGTGAATCTGACCAAGAATTGGTTCAATTCACTAGGAGACTAAAACGTGCTTCAGGAAATTATAATGGGAAGATTCCCTTCAAATGATTTGGTTGTGGAAGACTTGGAAATTTTGCATCCAATTTCCCTTGCAATGAAAATGTAGAAAACGAAAATGATCATAAGTTCAAAGGCAAAGCTTAAATACATTAGAAGAAGAAGGGGCTCTACTCCAAAGAAGATAGCTCAACACTAAAATCTGATAGTGAGAGCTCTTCAAACGGAGAGTCAAATGAGTGCTTACTTATGGAACATGAAGCTGACTCCAAGAAACAAAATGATACAGATTCTAAAGAAGAAGAATAAGGAGTAGTGGAACTTGAAGGGGGGCTCATCAGTGCTCTTGATGAGTTAAATAAGGCTAGAAGAAAGAACAAGCAATTAAAAGAACAATTGTTACGAGTTGAAGAAGGTATGTATAAATTAGACAATGAAGAGTTTTTTAATCAAAAGGAAAACTTTAAGAAGCCATTATAGTTAGAGAAAGCTTAGCTCTTCAATTAGAAGAAAAATAAAAAACATGTGAAAATCTAGAAGAAGAGAATAGACACTTAAAAGCAGGAGTTGATTAAAGAAAAAGGGGAGATGATCCCAGAAACATGTAAAGAAGATAGTTTGTCCTTGAAAGTAAGGTTAGAAGAAGAAAAATAAAAGAAATAAATTCTTAATGACTTGATTCATGAATTGTAAGAAAATTTTCATTGTCTGGAGGAAGAAATTATCTCCTTGAGAACAGATCTTGAGAGATTAGAGACCGAGAAGGGTATGGATAGAAAATTTGTAGAAGGGACAATGAAGTTAGACTTATGAACATTCAAAGATATCCATAAAATAAGACAATTCTTGGATATTCGAAATCACAGGAGCCTTCTATGAGAAAGATCATGAGCTTTAGGTCTGTAGGATTTGAAGAACCCTAGAGTTATGTGTAGGTGCTTCAAGGAAAACTCAATGAGGGAAAACTAAATTCAAGCTAGAAAGGCACCGAGAACTAGAATAATAATTATAATGTTCCAAAGGACTCGCACCATAGGAGAATGAATCAATCAGCAAGACAACAGAGGTACCAGCAACCAACCCAATCTCGAAAATTTTCCAATTTTAGGTACCCTAATTTGTTTTATGGTTATTGATACAAATTTCATATCTTTAGAAATAAAGTTATTAGTTGTAGAAGAGTCAAAGTTGAAAGAGATGAAAATTCCAGATACAAAAAGTATCAGAATTTTAAATCTGAAAAACTCCCCTCCCAGGAATAGATATTATTTTTCTCTTATGATGGATGATGGTGAATGTTTTAAATGTAATAATTTTAGACATGAGGATAGTTAATGAAAAAATCATTTTGAGTATGATTCTAAATCTGAGTATGTTTGGCAAGTTTCTTTCCCAAAAGACAAGAAGAGTTGGAAATATAAGACTGAGAAAACCATGGAGTGTGGACTTTCCTTGTATACACATGATGAAGAAGGTAGATGGTATGTAGAGAGTGGTTCTTCCAACTGCATGACTAAAGATAAGAGTAAATTCTTATCTCTGAAGGAAAAAGATAGAGAAAACAATGTCACCATTGGAAACAATGCTCCAACAAGGATTAAGGGGAAGGGCACAATCAATCTTGATGAGAAAACTAAGGCTCAAAATGTGTTGTATATAGAGGGTCTCAAGCATCATTTGCTTAGTATGAGTCAAATGTGTGATAACGGATATAATGTGACCTTCCAATCCAAATATTGTGAGATTTTAAAGGAAGAGAATGGAAAGCTAGTGGGAAAGGTAGTTAGAACTCACAACAATGTATATGTGTTTGACAACTCCAGAGTAAGTGTTGGGTGTAGCCCAAATTGGTCCAATTTTGGTTAAAGACTCCACATTTTGAAGAGCGGAGTGCACAGAGCATGCAAATTTATATTCATTGCATCGTGTCTAGGGGCTTTGGGGTGGGTCAAATCCCCTTATTTTGTAACGGGCATCAAGTGTTAGTTCATTTTTTTGTCGGATCCGTAGTATGTGGACCATAGTTTTGTAGTAATGGAATCTATATAAGGAGATGTAATACTTTGTCGAGGATAGTTAAGTCATATCTGATGTTGACGAATTAGTCATATTTTTTGTCTTTAGTATGTATTTTGGGCTTTAAGGGGAGACTTTACAACTGAGTGCACGGAGGAGTAGAAAATTTTACAGCTAAGTGCACAGACTTCATGCAGCTGGGTGCACAAGTCGAAGAAGTGTATGTATTGAAAGATCCATCTTAATAAAGAAGAAGAGGATTTGGTGAAGTATTGTGTATATGTGTTCATTATCTGTGTTTATACATAATTTTATGCATGCTTTTTACTAAATTATGTGAAAGAATACATGGTATACTATTCTCTGGTATGTTTATGAGATAAGCGCAAATATGTGAAGTAAAACATCAGTGCAAAGTTATTTATGTATCCAAAGTTGTAGATAGGTATAAAACATAAGTAAACAAATGGATGCCACAGCGTGGATATCCCTATGGCTACAGAAAACTAGTTCTATAGCCTCCCATAACCGCTTTGAGTGAGACTCTGATCTTCTTGCTGGTTGTTTCCAAAAGGGCCAGTGGTTGAGGGTTTTGTTGGTGCGCAGTACACTCTGAACTTGGTTCAAGCCCCCTTAAACCAAAAAATGGTTTTGTTGCCGGAACTGGGATCCGTTTGAGGGATACTTTTTGGCATCCTTTAAAGAAAGAAATCCAAGAGTGGGTCGAACAAAAAGAAAGAGAATTTGAAGAAAAAGAGAATAGAACCCTTGACTATCAACTAGAGACTAGTTGCAGAAATACATCTTCGAAGATCAATACAAAATATTCTTTGGTTCATTTCATGTTGAACTATATGAATGGGTATCAAATTGACTAAGCATAAGACTTTTTTTAAGTGAGACGAACCTAAGGAGAGGAGTTATGAATTAATATAGTGACTCAAAAACATCAATAATAGGATCTCAAGAGTTGTTGATTTCTATATCAATAGCATTTTGGGAGGATTTATCACTAAGTTCGTGATAGATTCAATCGTGTCCTATACTAAAGCTAAACAAATATTATTCAAAGGAACATGAGGTAAACTCTTAAGATATTTTAATCTCTGGATTAAGATGTTGTTCTGTGAAAATGGGATTTTACGAAATCAGTCAGATTAATATTTGGATGAAGAGGGAACAAGTCTAAACCAAGACTAAGGTCTACGCGAAGTGGAAAATGGTATAGAGTAAATCGTGAACTGAAGAAATTTATTGAGACAAACTACAGCCCTGTGTTAGTTGGATCTGAGAGTGAAGAAGAAGGAAGTAATCCCAAAACCTCGAGGCATTCCCCCTCCCATCTTGAAGGTGCATCGAAGTTAAGAGTTCATAAAATCAGGGTTTCTTTGGGATTCCCAATCCATCTACTCCTTGTACCCCCCATCCCCCTCCCCATAATTCCCTACACCACCTCCCCCTCCCCTTCCACCTAGACCCCAGAGAATAATAATGGTCAATAAATTAAGCTACATATCTTTAAAGGACTTGGATCAAAGGATCTTGACCATTTCTAGTTTGTAACTGATGTAGTATGGAAAGCAAGACAAATCACTGACGAAGATGTAAAGAAGGTGCAGCTTGTCACGATGCTGTGAGAATGAGTGGTGACATGGTACCTGAAGTACTTTGTGACTAATCCAGCTACTTCACTAGATGATATTAAGAAAGCGCTGGTATCAGAATTCAAGAAGTCAAAATTAGAATCACAATGCATTATGGAGCTAAAGGAAATCAAACAGTTGGCTACTGAGTCCGTGTGGGAGTTGGACCAATGATTCAAGGTATTAATGGGACAAGTAAGCTTTAACACACCCCTAGAATAACATAAATAGTGGTTTATATCCGTGCTACTTCCACATACCAAGTTACCCTTGACACGGTAGAAGATCATAACTCAAGCTAAAGCATTAGAGATTACGATCAAACTGGAAGCTTCACCAATCGAAGATACTCATGCAAGAGTATAGCAGATTCAAAGCCAGCTATAAAACTTGACCTTGGAATTGAAAGATCTCAAGAAAGGTAAAGAAACCAGATCAAAAGTATGGTGTAAGAAGTGTGAATTAGAGGGTCATTATAAGGATCAATGCATGGTGTTCAGATATTTTTTGGCAAGTGGGCACCTAATCCAGTAAACCCAGGATCAAGTTTGTGGTGTGAGATTTGTAGAACGAGAATCCAACATTGTTCTAAAGATTGCTACTTATTAGGGAAGTACATCCAGGACCAAAAGCATTTGTTTTGCAACTTTTGTATATTAGTAGGCCATGATGAGAAAAAATTTGAAGTTATGACTTAATGATGGAGCGTACTATTGATGCTTATAGACTACAAGTTGAAGGACATACACATGAGGAGCTAGGCTACCATGTTATTCGAGGAGGGTTCCAAGGACAAGGATGAGGACAAGGAGGAGGATTTGGTCAAGGACGTGACCACATTATATGTTATAATTGTGGATAAGCGGGACACTTTGTAAGGGATTTGCTTAACCCTACAACAACCTGCAACTATTGTAAGTCTTTTGATCACGTGATAGAAGAGTGCCCCATCCTTATCGCGAAGAAGCTAGAGAAAAGGAACCAACAACCCGTAGAAAATATTCAAATGTTGACCGCTAAGCCAAGGAAGGATGAACTGTGCATTAGTATTATAACAAGAAGTGGAGCTGCAACTGGATATGATAAAGCCAATGGGAAAAAGGAAGTTGAAGCTACATGAGTAAGAAAAACCACTAAAAAATCTTCTATATTTCATATTCAGGAAGAAAATAAAGTATTCATGGAGGCAAGGTGAAGCTTTATAGATGATGGGGCCATGATCTCTACTGCATAGCCAACTCATAATAATAATTTCCAAATAGTACCAATTGCAACACAAGATGTGGATCCATATGTTTTGAAGTATTTTCTCTTGACTTGCATGAAGTTCTTAAGAAACCAGAAAGTTGTGGAGGGGTTGCAGGAATTGATAGACTCTTGTGCTTCTAAAGAAGTACCACAAAATGATATGCACACAGTGAATAGTCTACATTGACACAAGAAAAGGATTGGAAAAGAAATGAGGCTTACTATACAGATTGGAGAATATGACATGGATCAGGTTATCTTGGATCTAGGATTTTATGCCAATGTCTTGCCAAAGCACACATGGGAATTGATGGGTAAGCCAAAGCTACAATGGTCAACTATTTAGTTGAATATGGTGAATCAATAGAATATCTTTCCTCTAGGAAGGTTTCCAGGTATCATAGTGGACATTGACGAAGTGCACACTACCACTGACTTTGAAGTGATTGAAATTGTGGATGATAGTAATCCCTATCCCACATTGCTTGGATTGGATTGGGAATTTTCTAACATGGCTATAATTAAATTAAAGAAAAGGAAAATGATATTTGAAAGAAATGATATGAGAGCTATTATTCCACTAGATCTGTCAAAGGGGGTGAGGTATAATGTACCTGTCAAAGAGGAGTACAGCACAAATGGCATCGACGACATTTATCAGATAACAACAAAAGGAGAAGAATGGACCAACCCTACTATAGATGGAAAACTGAGTTGGGAGAAAGACAGTTCATGCATTTCATATTCAGAAGAAGAATTAGAAAACTGGCAAAACAAGTTACATGAAGTATCTACAAGATGATGTGCAAGGATCACTAGAGTAGTACGTTGTATGACAGTAGAGGTATGTGATTTACCTTTTTATGATGGTTTGAGTAATGTCAATACTTTCTTTAGAGATTATGAAAGACAGGTGCCAGAATTTTATAGGTTGTTAGCTCTGGATTTAGCCCCAAGAGCTACACCTGCTAGATGGTGGGGTAAACATAAAATGAATATAGGAGATTGGAAACAATGTCAAAGGTTGATGTGGGTAAGGTTTGGTCAAGTAGAAACAAAACACGTCAATAAGTATGATGGTGAATTTGATCCTAGAGAACACATACATCTTTGTAGGACAACATGGGAAGAATTCCACAAGAGGAATGGGTGCATGGCTTCATCCATACCTTGGAGACAATTCCTCAGAATTGGTATTTGGAAACAGAATTGCAACCTGGTACTGCTAGCTAGGAAGAGATGGTTGATGGATTTATAATGACATTTAGTTTTGAAGAGGATTGTCCACATATAGATGCAGCCCTTTAGATAGTTAAGAAGAATATTTTTGAGAAGGAAGTTCTAGTTATTTGGCAACCTGATTAGGTTGCGCAGTTACATAATGTAATGGAATGCTACAATATCACTCTATAAGAGGAGGAAGATCCTTGCAGTATCGATATCGCAGAATATGAAGGTCACCGCGAAGTGAATGGGCCTAAAATAGATATATCTGATATAACAAAGCCATTAAAGATTAAGAAGGTGAATATAGGGTCAAAATATGAGTTGAAGTTTGCAACAATAGGATATTACTGGAATGAATACGCAATCAACAAGATAACAGATCTTTTGCATGAGTACTAAGAGTTGTCTCCCACTAAGTTCTCAGATATGGAGGAAATAGTAGGAGACTTGGGAGTTATGAAGATTCCTCTGAAGCCAGATGTGAAGCCTATCAAGAAGAGAGCTTATAGACTATTATGAAACCATCTCACAAAATAGAAGAAAAGACAGAGTCAACGACTTCAAAATCAACCTCTTCAAGGGGGAAACCTCCTTTACATTACACAAATGAACAATTCTTGGATGATACAAATGACCAAACCTCCTTTCTATATATAGGAGTCTAAGGGGTCAGAATATAATCAGAGCCAACATAACAATAATAATGTAAGGGAACAACAATAATAATAATGGGCTTCTATGGGTCACAATAATAACAATATGGAGACAACATAGGCATAACAATAACAATGAAGGGCTACAATGACAATAATAATAAGGGAATACACTAGTATTATAGGGACCTAACATGCCCCTCTCCTTCAAAAAAGTGTTGTCGTCAATGCTTGAGTAGTTCTAGATGCTTATGTATAAAATTCTCAACCTCCCATGTGGAATCTTTAGTGGGTAAGTTCTTCCACTTGATGAGATACTAAGAAATTGATCGATTTCGTAGTTGTCAATTTCTTGTTCTTATGACTGCTTCAGGTTCCAATATGATTTTTATTTCCTCTTCAAGTTCTAGAAATATTGTTTGAGCTGGGATCTTGTCACCTATAACCTTCTTTAAGCATGAAACATGGAAAACTAGGTGCACTTGGGAAGATGTAGGAAGCTCCAATTTGTATTCCATAGTACCAATATTTTGTAACACCTTGTACAGACCATAATACTTTGGTGATAATTTGTTATCCTTCTTAGCTTTGTTGAGGGACATTTGTTTATATGGTTGTAGTCGTAGAAATACCCAGTCACCTACATCAAAACTTCTTTCACTGCAATGTTGATTTGCCTGTTGTTTCATTATACTTTGCGCCAAAGTGAGGTTATCCTTTAAGAGTTGGAGAACTTGTTATTGATGCTTGATGTGATCTTCCACTTTTTGAACCTTAGAATTTTCTTTTAAAAGTCGATGTGATGGATGGTGGATGCTATCCATAAAGTACCATAAATGGGGTCATTTTTGTTGTAGTATGGAAGGAACTGTTATACCACCATTCAGTCAAAGGCAACCACTTGACCCATTGTATCTATTTATTAGATACAAAGAAATGAATATATCCTTCCAAACATATTTGTTTACTATCTCAGTTTTCTCATTATATTGGGGATGATAAGATGAGCTATGAGATAACTAAGTACCCAGACAATAAAATAACTTTATCGAAAAATTTCTAATGAAAATGGGATCTTTGTTTCTTATGATAATCTTTGGGTTTCCATGTAGCTTTTGAATTGTTTTCATAAATGCAGTAGCAATTGTATTGACTTTAAATGGATGAGATAATGCACAAAAGTGTGCATACTTGGTAAGTCTATCAACTACCACCATGCTGACACTCTTTCCTTCAAACTTGGGAAACCCTATGATAAAATCCATTGGAACCTGCTCCCACCATTGACTTGGAATAGATAAAGGTTGTAATAGACCTGGGGTATTAATCGTCTCAACTTTATTTTGTTGGAAAACCAAACATTTTACCACAAACTTTTGAATATCAGATTTAAGGCCATCCCAAAAAAATCTTTCTTAACCCTGTGGTAAGTTTTTAAAAATCCTAAGTGCCCTCTTAAAGGAGAGGTGTGCAATTCCAGAAGAATCTTTTGTTTGATTTGGGAATTATTACAAAGGTATAAGTGATTTATGTACCATAACGAATCATTTTTCTAGCTAAATGTATCAGATGTACTGGGATCTTGTTTCAAACTTTGAATTAGTTCCCACACTTCTTCATCATTCTTCAATTCATCCCTTGCTTCATTTCTCCAATCTAGTTGGATAATAAAAATGGCACAAAACAATGCTTCCACATCCTCATCCTTTCTTGAGAGTGCATTTGCAACAACATTCTGCTTCCCCTTTTTATAGATTATTTCAATGTCATAACCCAACATCTTTGTGACCCATTTTTGCTGCTCTTCTGAAGATAATCTTTGTTCTAAAAATTATTTAAGACTATCATGATCCTTTCTTACCTTGAAGTGTCTTCCCATTAGGTAAGGTTTCCATATCTTAAATGCATCTAGTATTTCCAATATTTCGTTCTCATAAATAGCTTTGTGTAAATACTTTCCTTTGATTGGATGACTTTTGAAAGCAATGGGTCTTTCTTATTGCATTAAAATAGCACCAATTTCATTTCCTAAGGCATCGCAATCCACAATAAAGGTTTTTGTGAAGTCTGGCGTAGCTAAGACCAGTGTTTGGCACATTACCTCTTTAAGATGTTCAAAGGTCTTCATTGCTTATGGAGTCCAAGAAAATGCAGCTTTCTTCAGTAATGTTGTTAGAGGTGCTAATATTCTCCCATAATTCTTAACAAACTTGTGATAATACCCTATCAACCCCCAGAAATCCTCGCAGATGCTTTATGGATGTGGGGATTTTCCATTCCTTAATGGCTTTAATTTTGCTAGGGTCTACCTTAACACCTTCATGAGATACAATATGACCCAGATATTCCACCTCTTGTACTCCAAAGAAACATTTAGAGGTTTTTGCATATAATTGTTTCTCCTCCAACAGTTTGAGCACCCTGTCAACATGTTGAGCATGATCCTTCCAAGAGTTGTTGTAGATTAGCATATCATTAAAAAATACTAACAAAATTTTTCTAAGGAAGGGTTTGAAATGAAATTCATCAAACCTTGAAATGTAGAAGGTGCATTGGTAAGGCCAAAAGGCATGACCAAAATTCATAATGACCCTCATCAGTTATAAATGTTTTGTTTGGAATGTCTTTAGTCTTCATTCTGATTTGATGATATCCTGAACCCTTATTTTGGGCTGCCCTAGAATGATTGTCTTTATGTCAGCATAAGATATTTGTCTGATGTCCCCTCCCAACAGCATGATTAGGGTTTCTAGGATATATTCCCTGATCCCTATGACGACTAACTTGAGTGAGTCAGGATCGAGGGTGCACCTGGCCCTTTTGTAGCTGATTTGGAACCTTTCCTCATAATCTTCCAAGGTTATTCATGTCCCAAGGTCATTCTAAAGATTTACTCTTTAGTGTCCTTTGACCTACAATAATCCCTATACTTGTTGTTGAAGGCTTGTTGCATTTGAGCCCAGGTGTGATGGTGTCTCTAGGTAAACCCATGAACCAGCGCAAGGTTGCATCCTTAAGGATGGATGGAAACAGCTTCAACTTCTGGTCATCAGAGGTATAGTCATAAGTTCTGTGGATGACAACAAACTCAAACAAAAAGGTATCATGGTCCTCTAAGGTTAAGCCATGGAAGTGAGGAAGGGTAGAGGGACTTATTTTTTTCATCCTAGCATCTTCATTAGTTTCTCTAATGGGAAAATCACCCTCAATTCTTTTTTCAACTCCATTTCTATTTTCAATCCTATTCTATTTTCAACCATGGTGTAGGTTTGTGGAATGGTTTCTTCTTCTTCTTCCCCAATAGGCTCCTCAAAGATCTCTGGTTGTTTGGCTAATGGATCCTCTATTTGACAGCCACCGAAGAAGATGGAAGGTTGGTTGTTTGATGGTGTGGGGGTATTTGGCAAAAATTTTCTAAGTTGTCTCTACTCTACGAGGCATGAAAGAAATGTTTTTTTTTTTCTTTTAGGGTTTTTTTCAAAACTACTTGTAGAATGGAAAGAAAGAAAAAATTGCAACTATCTATTGAATGCAAAACAAAAATAAAGCAAAAATTGCAACTATTTGTTGAATGGAAGTACTTGTAGAATAGAAAGAAAGCAGAAATTACACCTACCTAGACACCTCCTCGGCAATGGCACCAAAAAGTGATGAGCCCCAATGTTGCAACAAGGATGTTGCAAATCCTACGGTGACCAACTTTACTTTATCAACTTGGGGTTCATACAAACTTGGAGGTGACAGTGCTATATGCATAGTAGATGCAATAGTCTACTCTTGTCACATTTCAACTAGGGTGATAGACCACTAAGCTTTTTCAAACCAGTCTTCTATTGACTAGAAGGAGGTTGACTACTAACAGTGAATGTAAAGCTATATTTAATGCAGAAATTAAATTCTTGTTTGTTTTAGGAAAATGAAAGTGTTGAATGGGAAGAGCTATGAAATGACATGAAATGACCTAGCTAAGAATTAACACACATTACTTACAGAAGAGACTTAGTTAAACTTGGATAATATCATCTAGCTATCTGGACTAAGTAGGCATGGAAATTATCCTAACACTGCTATGACTGATGTATGCATGCACTAGCTAAATACTATAGAAAAGAGTCTTTTGATTTTCCATTTAGAAATGTAAATTCTAAGCTAAACAAGCTAATATTTTGCATGGGAGGAAGGCATGGAAAATTTGGTTCAAAATGGCATTGAGGGGTATGGAAGTCAAATAGAGGGCCTACCCTAGGCTCAAATAATCATTTCTGCCCAAAACAGTCCAAAACAGGTTAATATAGGGTTTCCTGTACTTACTACAGGATGTCCTGGTTTACTACAGGAAACTTGTTGGAGGCTATAGGAACATAGGGAAGGTGAAATGAGGTGTTGGGAAGATTTCTAATGGTGGAATGAGGTATGGGGGAGGTGGACACTACCCAAGGATCAACCCAACTCTTCGGGATGGTTTGATTTTCTCAAGGTGGTTGTCCACGGTGGCTACAAAATAGAAATTTGAATTAGTGGTTTTTAGGCTTTGGCGGTAGGTGGAGAAGACTTAGATGAGGCTAGTGCAATGAGTTCCTCCCTACATATCAGAAACTCCTAAAATAACACCTATACTTTTCTTTGTTCATGCACAACTTTATGTAAGTATGGAAAAGATGAGTTGAATTTGATAAAATTGCTTTATTGATGGCTAATGACTAAATCTATGAAATGAAATATTTCTAGACTACAGAAAACTCGGGAAATCAAAATGAAAATTGTAGATGCTTCTAAGAAATTATGAATAGTGATCTACTCAACAAGAAATCCTAAGTTATGCAATGATCAAAAGATAAATTTGTTTTTGGGGTTGTGAGAGTGGGGCCCTCAAACCATGATCCATGAGGGAGATGAGGAAGAGGCCACTGCCCAAGATTTTCTGAAGTATTTTCTTTCACTATTGTATCACTAATCTACTTCTTCAATTAATCGAAGAAAAACTAAACAATCATTAAAACACTTGTAAATTAACAAATTAGAAATAACTTCAACAACTAACTATGATTCTAATCTAAGAATTCATGTACAAAAAGAGGAACATATGCTGCTAGGTTTGGGCCCTAACCCAAGAGCTTCGGCCCTCTGAGTCAACTCAGTGTTGGATCAAGGAAACCCTTTTCATTATCATCAAAATTTCAAAAATAACATAAGAATAACAGTCACAATATCTTAGCTCAAAATTGCCTCTTGGCTACAATAAAAAGTCAAATCCTAATGAGGCCCTTGGCCTTCTTATTTACACAAATTGAAGCTACCAACAACTTCCTAAAAATTAGGGAGGCTTAGGTCCCAAACTCAAGATTGACTTGTCTTCAATTATCACTAGCTTAGCTACCAATGAACTCGGTTGGCTTGGATGCTTGTAACTCTGAGCTGATGAGATCTAGTGGAGGAATCTTCAAATGATTGAGGAGTTAAGGAAGGAGACCAAATCTCCTAAAATCTCTCTTTCCTGTCCACTTCGGGTTCCTGCACTTGAATTAGCCCAAAATTTGCTCCAAATCCTGCAATTAATGCACATTAGGCCACATGACATAACATCTCACCTTTAATCTTCTCACTAAGAAAAATATAATAAAATATGTCAAGAAATGTGAGAAAAGTTGATTTTAATAAGATGGAGAGTGGCACTAAGACCCATATAATTTACCTATTAATGAGCCTCATCAACTAGGATTTCTAAGATTGGAGAAAATACCCACACTTTAATCTGAGCAAATACCTGTAGCAAGTATATTACCAAGAAAGTGGAGTAACAAGGTTAAAGCCACACCAGTGGGCCACAAGATTGTAGAGAGTAGGCCTGTTAAATATGATGAATGTGCCACACTTTGGTAGAAGCACATCCAGTATAGCTTATGTGCAAAAACTTCTAACATTAGTACATGATGGATGCCTCTGGCTGGGGACGAGGATCCGGATCGACAAAATTTTGATCAGAAGGATTACAGGTTTGCCTCACCAAGGAAAAGACCCTGAAGAAGAGTTTGTGGGTAAGAATCAAGACAAGGCAATGGCACAGACAATGAAGGCTAAATTTGGAATAGTGAAGAAATCGTGCAGGTATGACATTAACTCCATCGACGACCAAGGAGTGCACTTCACTGTGCACATCTTAGTAGGGAAGATCACGTGGAATTCCAGAGAAAATGAGGTCCCCACAGTCGTGGTTTCTTTGGCTATGAAATGTAGCTCCAGGGTCCAATTTAACTTGGTCGCCTATTTGTGTAAGGATTTTTTGGTAGACTATAGGGAAGCGCAAGAGGAAGGGAATAAGTTTCATCATGCATGGTTAATCATCATCATCTCACTAATTGCATGGAAGGAGCTGGAGGACTCATAGTTTCCTCCTGTAAAAGAAGGTGTTTGTGAAGCAGTGAGGTATGCCTCCCTCTGGCATCACATGCGATGGAAAATAGGATCTTCTTCGTACTACTGTCAATGGATTTACACGTGGTGGTGAATCAGCACCCAAGCTTGTCACCCAGTCTATATAGGAAATACTACAACATCGCGGACTTTAAAGAAAACTTTCATCGAGTGTATGTGAAGGCAAGGAGGGACACAACGAGGACATGGTACCCATTGCCATATTTAGCGACTGAGGATGACTTACTTGCAATAATAGAATGTTGCTCAGTAGAGTGCATGACTCAACCCAGTGAATATATTGGAATAGAGAATGGTACTCTGTAGGATGCAGGTCCGAGTGGAAAGGATACAGAAAAAAAATAAAATAAAAAATAAGGAACGGAAGAGACAGAGCCAGAATAGGAACATGGTACTCAGAAACCCCTCAGTGATGAAGGAGTATCATAGGAGTCACCATTCATCATTAAAAAGAGGTTACCTACAACAACCATGTCGAGCATGAAGAAAAAGCAGAAGGCAGACAAATCTAGGGGTGTTATACCACTTGTCTTCACAGATGGGAACATCGATGAGATTGGGGGGAAGGTCCGGGAGGTAAGAGCAGAGACTTGGGATATAATTGATGATCTCTATAGAGCAATCTTGGCTGAGGTTCAGTAGGATATCCCAGAGTTGAAGGCATTGTTGTAGGCAATGAGACAACCAGATCAGACGACTAAACCACTGTAGGCAAAGTGACGAATAGAGACAACATTCAGTGCTAGGATTTTACAGGTGTCAGATTGAGCACTACAGTTCAAAGAACCCAAGGACATGGAATGAGCTAAATCCTGGAGTAGCATCAACATGAACATTGTCGCGTTGTCGATTCAAGTACTGCATGAATTCTACCATAACATAAGAGTTGATTTGCAGGAGTAGGAACAGAAAACTTCTTTGTTGACCAGTCAAGTGGAAAAGGAGAAAGCTTCACTGAAAAATGACGAGTCACATGAAGGCTCTACATTTTTAGGAGTGGAGCATACGAAGCCCACTAAGTTCTATTCATCACGCAATGTCTAGGGGATTTGGGGTGGGTCAAATCCCCTTATTTTGTAATGGGCATCGGGTGTTAGTTCATTGTTTTGTCAGATCCATAATCTGTGGACCATAGTTTTGTAGTAATGGAATCTATATAAGGAGATGTAACACTTTGTCGAGGATTTCTAAGTCAGATATGATGTTGATGAATTAGTCATATTTTCTATCTTTAGTTTGTATTTTGGGCTTTAAGGGAAGGCTTTGTAGCTAAGTGCACAGAGGCTTGAAATAGTCTGCAGTTGAGTGCGCAAACCACCTACAGTTGGGTGCGCAGGTCGAAGAAGTGTATTTATTGAAAGATCCATCTTAATAAAGATGAAGAGGATTTTCTGAATTGTTGTGTATCTGTGTTCATTATTTGTGTTTATACATACTTTTATGCATGTTTTTCACTGAATTATGCGAAAGAATACATGTTATACTACTCTCTGATATGTTTATGTGATAAGTGAAAATCTGTGTAGTAAATCATCAACGCGAAGATATTTCTGTATGTGAAGTTGTAGATAGGTATAAAACATAAGTAAACACATGGATGCCACAGGGAGGATATCCCTCTGGCTGCAGAAACCTGATTCTACAACCTCCCATAAGCTCTTTAGGTGAGACTGTGATCTGCTTGCAAGTCGTTGTCGAAAGGGCCAATGGTTGAGGGTTTTGTTGGTGCGCAGTATACTCTGAACCTAGGTCAAGCCCCCTTAAACTAATAGTAAGTTTCTACTTGAGTAAGCAGAATAAAAAAAATTGTGGCATATAAGGCTTGGCCATATAAATTTTGACAACATAATAAAGATCAGCAAGTCAGAAGTTGTAAGAGGACTGCTAATACTATTGAGGCTTGATGACTTAATCTACAAGTCTTGCCAATTTGGTAAGTAAACAAGGACTAAGTTAAATATAGAGGATTTTTAATCATCTAAACTTTCAGAGATAATTCATACTAACATATATGGTCACACTAGGAAAAAAAATCCCAGGAGGAGAAAGGTATTTTATTCTATTTATTTATGACTTTACCATAGCCACTTGGATAATTCTCTTGAAAGAAAAATCAGAAGCCGTTAAGAATTTCAAGATATTCAAAGCTCATGTTGAGAACAAGAAATATCTAAATATCAAATGTCTAAAATCAAACAGAGGTGGAGAATTCACTTTGAAATAATTTGAAGAGTATTGTGAAGAGCATGGCATAAGGAGGCATTATTATGCGGTCAAAACTCCACAACATAATGGATTAGTAGAGAGAAAGAACATAGCAATTCAATATATGGCCAGAGCTATGATGGATGAGGCAGATGTACCCAACACGTTTTGGGGAGAAGTAGCACAAGCAATAGTATATAGAGAAAATAGAACACAACTCAGGCCTAACAATGATAAGACTCCCTATGAGTTATGGAAAATGAGACCTGCATTATTGAAACACTACAAGGTGTTTGGGAGAAAATGCTTTATCAAACGAAACGATAAAAATATTAGAAATTTTGATCCTCATGCTAATGAGGGTATTCTTGGGTACTCATTCTAGAGTATAAGATACAAGTGCTTCAACAAAAGGACAAAGAGAGTCGAAGACTACATTGACATAGTAGTGGATGAAATAATACCACAATTTGAGTCTTCCAAAGGAAACACGACCTCGAATGGAGAAGAAAGTTCAACCACCATATTCTCAAACCAATAAGACATAGAGGTATGTGATGAAGATGAAGTAAAATAAATACACACAACACCAAGGTCCAAAACTTCCTGAAGGTACATACCGAAACAACATCCAGAAAGCCAAATTTTTGGTGTTCAAATACTTGGTGTTCAAACAATGAGGAGATTCCTTGGTAGACCAAGCTATGAAAATATTGCTCTGCTATCTCAAATTGAGCCCAAGAATTTTAGTCAAGAAAGTGAGGTTAAGACCTGATTAATAAATGAATGAAGAGTTGGATCAAATTGAGAAGAACAACACTTGGGAGCTTGTTCGAAGACCCAAAGATGAAAATGTCATAGGCACCAAATGGATCTTGAAAAATAATCTAAATGAGGAAGGTCAAGTGATTAGGAACAAGGCTCGCTTAGTTTGGAAAGGGTATGCCCAAATAGAGGAGATAGATTTTGAAGAAAACTTTTCACCTATAGCAAGATTGGAAGCTACCAAAATGTTTTGTGCTTTTCTTGGTTGTAAAAACATCAGGGTGTATCATATGGATGTGAAGTTAGCTTTTCTCAATGGATATCTAGAAGAAGAAGTATACATTGAGCAACCAGAAGGGTTCGTGCTCATAGAAAATGGAGGTTTTTCTGCAAACTGAAAAGGGCCTTATATGGGTTCAAATAGGCCCCTAGAACCTAATATGCTAGATTGGATAAATACCTTTAGCAACAAGGCTTTAAGAGGGGAACTGCAAATAGTAATTTGTATATAAATTTTGAAGATGACCATCTATTGATTGCAGTAGTGTATGTAGATGACATAATATATGGCAGCAATCTGGAGCAATTGGGACATCAACTTTCAAACTATATGTAGGCAAAATTTGAGATGTCCATGATAGGAGAACTATCATTTTTTCTAAGACTGCAAATTTCTCAATCAAAGGATGGCATCTTCATCTCTCAATCCAAATATTTGTGAGAAATATTGAAGAAATTTGGACTAGAAGAATGCAAGTGGATTAGCACTCCTATGGTTATTGGTTGTAATTTATGTAAAGATGATGAGACAACTCTTCTCAATCATACAATCTACAGATCGATGATTGGAAGAGTGTTTTACCTCATAGTGTCTAGAACAGACATCATGCAAGCAATAGGTTTGCTGGCCAAATTTCAAGCTTGCCCCTGTGAAAGTCATGTCATTTTTGTAAAAAGGATTTTCAAATACCTACAAGGCACATCGGAATAAGGGTTGTCATATGCTAGGAGCAAAGAGTTTAAATTAAAGTTCTATATTGATGTTGATTGGGTAGGTAGCCTTGATGATAGAAGAGAACTTCTGATGCAGCATTATTTTTAGGAGATTGCTTAGTATCTTGGGTCAAAAATAAACAAGACACCATCTCTCTATCAACATTTGAAGCAAAGTATATTGCAGTTTCCACTTGCCGATCACAAATTCTCTGGATGAAGAATACCTTAAAGGATATTAAGGTAGATTTGACTTATCCAATTCCAATCATGTGTGACAACACTAGTTTTATTAGCATTTTTAAGAATCTTGTCATGCAGTCAAATACCAAGCACATCCCTATCAATTTTCATTTCTTAAGAGAACAAGTTGTTGATAATATTGTTCGAATTGAATATGTGGCCACTAAAGAGTAGCTTGCATACATTTTCACTAAACCACTAGTAAGAAAACCCTTTGTGTATCTCTAACAGCAGATAGGAGTGGTCAGTCCTCCATCCAAATGAATCAAATACAAAGATTAATGGCAGCTACTCATCTTATTGGATCAATTGAAGAGTAGGATGCAATGTAGGGGGAGATTTTTGGAGCATCCTTTTCCATTGATGTCAAAGGTGGGGGATTTTTTAAGTTTATTAATGCTGAGGGGAAGAACAACGATGGAGAAAAACCATTTCTGGTTTCAAGGGGAGCTTAGTCTATTTCCATCAATGCCAAAAGAGAATATTGTTGGATAGTTGGAATTTTTTAAAGGTCCAGTGACAGCAAGTGTGTTTCCATTGATGTCAACTATATTAGCATTGAGGTTGGTGGTAGTAGATGTTTTCATTAATGTGCATGGTGTGTTAATCTCAGGGGGAGTCCTATGGTTGTTGTAGTCTCTTGTAGAGAATCAGCATAGTATCAGGTTTATTAAAGAAGCCATAATATGAGGACTATGATGGTTGGGAGTCCCATACTTTGGAGGAGATTATGCCTCAAGAGATTAGCTCAAATTCTCTTTGAAATGGCATAACTGTATTGTGCTCAAAAAAATATTTCCAATGATATGTACAAGTCAAGAATTGTCCTTCTGGATCACAACTTATTGTTGGTCAAATATAGGACAATCAAATTCATAGCTGCAGTGCTTGGGAGCCCAAAAGCCTAGAAGCCCAGAGGTTTGTTTTTTATTGTGTTTAGAAGGGAATGACAATTGATGGACCATCAATCGATTGGACCCATAATATAGATTGCTCGAAAGGTTGAGCCTGAAAGAAATTATAATTGGGATTTGGGCATTTCTAGTGGGGCCAATAGGTGGAGGTCTTCATTGAAGTAAGGCTGATGGGTTGAAAGTGGGCCAATGTGGAGGTGTTCATGTTAGTGGTGCACACAAGTGGGCCAGACCAGAAGCCTGCAAGCCCGTAAGGTGTATGCAATTCACTTTATAAGTTACGGGCATGTGAGCATCTAGGCTTCAACTTCATAGTGACATATATATATGAGTGGGCTCAGTAAATGTCTAAGTGGTGTTTTTTTGTTTCTGCAACCATAGGAATTTGGGCTAATAACAAATGAAAATGGCACCACATGCATACACTTAAAGGGATGAATGGGTTGGCAGCTCTTTAGCATTATGGGCTAAAGCACTGGCACAATTATACTACAGTAGGGACCAGGGGCATAATGAGCTATAAAGGGAATTAATCCCCTGCATGCCAACAAAGAAGCTTAGTGCCTAGAGGCCTAGCTTGAGGTCACAACACCCATTTCTATGGTGGAAAAAAAAGGGAAAGGTGCTAAGGTATGCCCAAACTTGGTTTCGTTTAGAATTAAGTTTCCTGAGAAGTTACAGACATGCGAGCCTCTAGGTTCATGCTTATACTGTGATATATGGTGAAAAACATAGTTGGCCCTTTGGCTCCTCTCACTTGTAACATGTTGTCCTCTATAATTTTAAAAGACATTTATATCCCAAAAGGGTCGATGGATGAGTCAACAGCTGAAGTAAATGCGCACAATAAAGGTTGGTTCCATTGAATTAATGGAAATTATAGAAAATGGTTGTTTAAAGAAATAAAGGACCATGCCTACTTAAAATAAGTCAAAGGAACCTGTCTCGAAGGGGGGGAAATCCACCTCTTATCAACCTTTCACTTGATGAAGAATTAATTGAAATATGGGTAAAGTGGAAGCTCTAATAATAGAGAATGAGAAGCCACATATTCAAGTACACTCTAATCTATGTGGGAAATCAAGAAGGATGGGAGAATTACTGCAACACTTTGTCTAAACTAAGAATTAACTCCCATCATGGAGAATGAATAAGTGTCCATTCTATGATTTAAAGTAGTTGCAACTTTGAGTGAGCCAATCACATTCTCAAAGATCAATCAAGTTGCAGCGCGAAATCCATTTGATAAAACAACGGAATGGAGAACATGGATGCAATTAAAAGGTTAAACAAGAAGACCTATCCTATACAGCATGGGTACCCATGGTTTTGCATGCTCTTGGGTAGTGTAGATGTTAGAAAATACCTCATCGTTCATGGTGTTGCAATGAAACAAAACCCTAGCATTGGTTTTGTGTTGTGTGGGGATGAAGAATGGTGTCTACAGTAGTATTGAGTGTGAGGTGTTGTATGGGAGTGTATGAGCCAAAGAGTGACTGGGATCGAGAGTTTACACTTATACAGAGTAGCTTAGGGTCGATGCTAGTGCTCTCTGAGCAGTGAAGATGGAAGTGAAAAGATAAATTATAGAGCAGAAGGGACAATGTTGGGGGTAGTAGCTAAAAAAGTTTACATTCTGAGCATTTTTTGAGGCCTTTGTTGTCAATTTGAAAATTGTATGAAAACCATAATAGTGGCTATGGAAGGTAGTGGTTTTCATTCTATTTTTTTTGCTACAACACCCTCCAAAATTTTGGCCTACGCTTAATTTCAGAGCCTTCCTTGGTCTTTTACATTGTCGTCGCAAACATTGAAACTCATTCCATGTGTTTTCTTGAAGAGTTTTAATTCTTTTTGCAAGATAGGAAAAATATCATATTCTCGTCTGTTAGCTATCACATAATGTATATAAGCTTGTTTTGGTGGTTTCAAGGGGTCATTTTTTGTAAATTAGTTGATCTAGCCATGTGAACATATGTTGCACTTATTTCCCAAGTTTTAATCATTGTCACACAAGTGTCGTCACGGTCATCACAAAGTGTATCTTTAGTGTTGCACTTGTCATAAGTTGTCAAAAATTGTTGCACTAAGGGAAATTTCTTATTCATGTGTCCTAGATGACCTACGTTACTTTTTTGTCAAGTATTCTATTTTTTTTATCACATTCGAAGTATTAACATTGTTCACATCAGCCTCATTGATCCCGCACTTACTAAATTTATGAAAACTTTCCGACCAAGCAACCCAACCTCATCCGGCCTTCCTGAAATGCACATTATGTAGTCTCAACCCTCTAGCTGTGACCTTGCCTCTTACAACTACACAATGCACAATTCCTACCTCCAAGGGCTATTGCACTATGTAGTTACAGTGCTCAAGCTCGAACCTTGGGTCCTAAAATTGCGCAATCCATCTTCCTAGGCTTACCTCAACTATGAATTATGCAATCCCTAGCCTCAAGCTCAACTTTGAGCCCCTAATCTACGCAATTTCACAATGGTCCAACCTCCTCTATATCCTGGAACTGTGCAATGAGCTGATTTAATGCCCATCCCCTTAGCCTATCACACTGACATTCAAAATTGCGTAGTTTCCTCCCTTAGCCCAGCCGGGAACTTGTATTGCATAGTCTCAAGGCTCAAGGTTCACCCTTGACTTATTGAAATACACAACTGCATAGTCACTAATCCCTCCCCCTGCTTGGTACTTAGTTCTAGCTAAGTCAATGGATCAACTTGCACTATCTTATACTAGGGGTTTTTGTCGAACTCATGTCGTCTCGTCATGAGTGAATTGCATATGCAAGTACCTTATCATGTGATGCCAAGATGATGAATAAGGAGATGAATAAGGGAAACATGTTAAAAGACCTCTTTATAGATGAGTATACAAGTTGATTAACCAAGAGAAAGAAAAGGATCACAAGTTTGCGACCACAGCTCAAGACTTGAGATCATTGAAGACTTGTTACTATCAAATAATATGGAGGTGGATAGAAAAAAACTCTAAAGTAGACATATAGAAAGGAGAAACAAGAGTGGCTTGAAATTTCCATATCATCAATAATTTCATGCTAGCATTGTCATGTCATGTCATGACTTGTCACATGCCACATCATATTATAGATGATGTAAATTATGTTTCTAAAATGTATTGTAAAATGGAAGTCCAAAGAACATGTATAGAATATGGAGTCATGCAAAGTTGAAAAGTCATATGAAGTAAAATATTCATGAGGGTAAATGAAGGGTCACGTGGAAGGTGAAGCATCACCTCCTCATTGGTTATATATACACCCTCGTTGTATGAGAAAAGGACTTTTCACCTTGGCTCCTCCCACAAAGCATTAGAGAGAGAATGTAGTTATTTTGAGAAGCAAGGAGTGGCTCCAACACTCCACTATTGGAGCTAGTGGTGTTCATTATCTACATGTTTCTTGGAACTTTTACTTAATATCAGAAGCCTTAAGGCCAACACATTCTTCTTGCATGGATTATCGATATTTATAAGCATATTATGTGAATGTTTGTAATTCATGTTTTCTTTCATCTTTGCTAAAGTAGTTGAACTATTTTGCTTATTTTTTACTTATCAAATTGAGAATGTGTTGTAATTTTTATTATTGTTGTCGCATCCTCATGGACTATTTTTTTGAATATTAAACAAATCTTTCTTGTTGTATTGGTTGCAATGGTTCTCGCATCTATGTGGACTACTCTACTTGATGTTGAATAGATTCTTCTTGTTTATGTGTGTCTTTACTAGGGTGGTACTATTACCTCTCTCCTAGGGGCTCACTTCTCCTCCCCCTTCACAATAAAATAACTTTGACACACATATGACCGAACACTCACCAGGCACACCCCCCTTGCTTTTCAAAGGAACATTTGCACTCCTCTCTCTTGCTAACAGTTAAGCCAAGGCATATCTTTAAGATAACCAACAACCAGGCCATATTCTGGATGGGGATCCTATCCCAAATGGTCTGAGGTCTAATTGGGACAACATAATGGGGATACCCCATGAACGTTGGTGGGTCCAACACCGACAACATTTCTAGTGCTAAAAGGAGGGAAGCCAGTTTTGTATGATTGATAACCTCACCCACCCTAATCCAACTTCCTTTGGTCAAGGCAGTAATATTCCCAGCACCTCCCTGCACATATTCCTGAAGTTGGTAATCCTTCTCAGCTTGAGAATATACAAACTTGTGAGATCTCTTATGAATAGATTCAAGCCATACGCCCTATCACCCATAAGTTTGCAAGAGTTATTGGATTGATACCTGGAGTACATAATGTTCTATATTTTCCAAAGAACAACCCAACGACCCCCATCGAGATAGTGGTTTAGACAGCTGAAAATTTTTTTCTTGCCACCCTTGATGAGCTAGCAAACTCCAAAGAGAATGCAAAAAAACTAGAACAACCTCCATCCTTCATTGATGGTGACAATGATAGCATGGTACTCTCGGACGATACTTTATGTGGCTTAGGTGGTGAATAAGAAGACGAAGAATACCAATCAAATTCTGATGAGGAGGAAAATAGTGATAAAGACATGGCAAACCAAGATCTAGATTGGATGACTAGGGCCCAATTGCATTATCGAGTGTATTACACAAGATGTTGAGGCACTCGAGAAACTATTGATAAAGTATGACCCTAACAAAGAAGTGAAGGCAGAAGATCACTTGGACAAATTTTACCTACATCTGCAAATTCTTGTTCTACGTATGATGATGTTGCATGTATACCTTTTCCATGTACCTTAGATGGAAGATGTTGATCAATGGTTGTCATTGATGTTAACCCAAGAAACACCAGGGGCTACCCTGATATTACAAGGGAATTTTGACTTGACAGTCCATAATATTTTGTGTCAACTATATTCTCGATCGATTCTACTCGTCGAGATGTTTTCGATGATATATGGTACGCCTCCCAGTTCTTCACAGTTTGAGAGTTATTTGTATTTGAAGTTAGTAACCCTAGTTAGTGAGCTAAAACCCTATGGGGTTGTGGCATGGCACTCATAATTGGTTGTGGTCATTGAATAGTTAATAATTAACAATATATTTTTTTCTCCTAAAATCCCTCCAACGTTCTCTTGTTGAGGACCCTCTCAACTCAAGACATTCATATAAATAATAACCCTCATATCCGCCTCTTGTACGGATTTTGTGGCATAAAACGAGTCATCGTGGAATTTTCGCTATAACTGTTTTTCTGCAAATTTTCAAAAGCTAAAATTAAAACCCATTTGATCCTAACTCTTGATGAACCTTGTGACTAAATTTTAGATCTTTTTTTGCTATATTTTTGGAGATCTGATCTAAGGGAGTTAGGGTTGTTGCAAGCTCCTGAATTCCATGTCAAACAAGTGACGTTGGGAAAATCGTCCTAACTTTCTCTCTGAACACTGGATTCAAATTTCGTAAATTGTCACAGAAAGAGAACAGATTGTAGTTTGTTGAGTATATTTTTCAATACCTAAGGTTGCAATAGTGACACGTGGCACTTCATACAAGTTATCCCTACTAAACCAGTCTATAATCAGGTCATTGTGGGAGATTGGGAATAACTCTTTCTTGAAGAATCCAATATTGATAAGACTTGTGGAGTTGGAAAGAGGACTCAGAGGGCTACCACAATAAGAAATTTTAGACCCTGGAGATCCGAAATTACATATATACAACACATTCAAAATCGAGATCCTAGAAGGTAAGAAACAACATGCATTCAAGGATCACTGCAGTAAGGACCACACACCAACAATCAAGGGTAAGTCTCCTACAGCAAGGTATGTATGATTAGTGTTTGCATTTCAATTTTAAGTATCATCTCTGATATATGTTTTTGTAGGACAATGTAAGTATATACAGTGTCTCGGTTATATCTCTATGTCTCTATATGTCACAATTAGTTTTTCGGATGTCCTATTCTTGATACTACACATTTGATGCTACACCAAGTCTGCTAAATCTATATGATGTTGTAAGTTCATGTTACTTGTCTTGTCATAGTTGATAGAATAGTCTCTGTTGTTGTACTTAGAACTTGTTTCATCACAATTCTAGGGTCTGTCATCAGTTTATATTGTATATATCTTTAGTTCAGTTTTGGATATAGTCTTGCATAGAGTCCAGACCTATATCAATAGTAGGAGTCTTTGTCTACTACTACAACAAGTCAACAAAAAAAGTGACAAGAATATTTCAAGTACACATTGTAATTTGTATTTGTATTTAGTCATTATATGCACTTACATGTGTTTTGCAGACAAAGGTAAGTTGAAGGGTATTTTTTTTTCCTTTTGAGATTAGGTTTCGCTGGGAAAATTTGCATGCATGTAGAAGAAGATTTAAGGATAGCATCAGGAGAGCATTCAAGAGGGTAAGTATCAAATCAAAGGAAGAATTGCAGTGGGGACATCCTTTAAAGACATGACAGCCATCTGTATATTGTGAAGTAGTGTCAAGGCCAAGATTCATCATTGTAAGGTTGTAAAAGAGTCATTTGAAAAAGTGCCATCACTAGAAGAGTCATTATTGTAAAAGAATCAATCTGCCTAGAGTCGAAAAAGCATTGTTGGGAGGTATAGGAGTCTCTATTGGGATGATGTCATGGTTGGGTTGCAGATCATAGTGTGATTGGTATTCAGTCAAACTCATTTTAAATCATCTTGTATCATGGATCATTGTCCCTACTACAGGAATCCACACTCTTGTCTCATTTCAGTCATTATAGGGTGGCAGGGAGTTTCTAGGCAGGTGCATGAAGTCGCCTACAAGTTGGAGCCTATGAACACTTCAGGGTGGTAGGTTGGTCTATGGTGTTGGGCATTCATTCAGTTGATTACTAAAGAAACCAGGGCATCGAGGGCGTCCTTCCAATGGGAGCTAGAGAAGAATGTTTTTCTAAAATTTTATGAAGTTGTTGCTTTCATTTCAATCGGGGCTAAATATTAAACAATTTATTAGAAAAGTGTTCGGTGGTTTTTGACCTGGAGGGGGTTTTTCCACCTAAAATTTTTATTCCTACTATGTTCTTTCATTTACTATTATTACTGAATAAACATTACTAATAATTTAAGATTAACTAATGCTCTGAACAGATTTAAAAGTGCTAATTGCTAAGGAATATTGATTCACCCCACCCCAGTATTTTCCAGCAATTTGTATCAAAGCTTAGTTCCTTCAATAACGGTCAAACAACTAGAAGGAGATCATGGAGTATACTATGAATAGAGTTCCTTTGTTCAATGGAAATAACTATGCACTTTGGAGTGGAAGAATGCAGGTTCATCTTTTGGCACAAGGATACGAAGTATTGGAAATCATTCACAAAAGCTTCACACTGACCCAGGATGAACAAGGTAAGAAAAATATGGTATATTATGCAAAGGATAAAGATATTATTATCAATGGGCTTATTGAATCTATTTATCTTAAGGTATTGAGTTGCAAAATTGCTAAAGAGGTATGGGGCAAGCTTGAAAATATATATGCAGGTGACTCAAAGGTGAAAGAAGTAAAACTTCAAATTTTCAGGGAAACATTTGAGAAACTCAAAATGAGGGAAGACAAAGATATTGTTGCATACTTTCAGCATGTTGATGAAACAACAAATACATTGGAAGGTTTGGGAGAACCTGTTGAAATGAAAATTGTTGTCCGAAAGATCCTCAGAACATTGTCAGCAATATTTAACCCTAAGGTATATGTCTTGGAAGATATATCGAATCTGACCAATCTTAGCATAGATGAATTGCATGGAATTCTTACGGCATATGAAATGAGGATTGAAGAAGAGGATGGCACATATCACTTAGAAATATCATTTTTCGCATCCAAGAAGAATAGTAAGGAGAAGCAGACTCTGAAAGTAAAAACTTGCAATTTTAAAGATGAGGAAAAGGAAGAAGATGAAGAAGAATTCTCAGATAAAGAGTTTGCCTATTTCTTGTGGAAAATGAGAACAGGTACGAGAAAATTTAAAGGTAAACTTCCATTATTATGTTTTGATTGGGGAGAGGTTGGGCATTTTGCAGCCAAATGTCCTCACAAAAATGAGGTTGTTATGAAAGGAAATAAAAGTCCCATGAAGTTCAACAAGCAAGGAAAGAAGAAATGGTTAAGAAAAATTTCTTCTCCAAATAATATAGCTCCTCATCCAAAGAAGACAGTGATAACGAAGAAGAATTCAATGGAAGAGTATTGTTTATCGCCAAGCACAATAAGAAAGAGGCACCTGATGAAGAAGGAGACGAAGAAGAAGAAATGACTGAGGTTGAATTTCAAAATGAAGTGATCAAGGTTATCAAAGAGCTCAAGGCCAAGAAGAAGCATGTGAACTCTTGAATATGAATTAAAGATAGAAAGGGAACAGGTCCTAAATCTTAAAATAAAGGTTGAAGAATACAAACGAATTGAAGAATCCCTCAGGAAAGAATTAAAGGAAAGAAATAATGAAATAGAAGCATTGAAAGCTTAAATTGTTTCTTTATGAAAGGAAGTAAAAAATGGAAAAACTCTTCAAAACTACACCAACAGCTCAAATACTTTGGATGAACTCATCAGCAACCAGCAATCATGCAGCAACAATACTATTCTTGGTTACAAAGAAAAAATCGAAAAGGAGTCAAGTCCTTCTATGACAACTAAAGAAGATGGATATGCAAAATCCACCAAACAGGTAAATCTGCTAGCTAGATCGAGAGATCAAGACTCACAGGAAGAACCTTGGAAGACAATTCCTCGAAGAAGATTTCCTCCCAGGTATCAACCTATCTTTTATGGTCACTATTATTCATGTGGAATATTTGGACATAGAGCTTCAAAATGTCACATGTATGTTTGGAATGAATATAATTCCAAGAGATCTCTCAGAAATGGATGTTCCAGAACTCAGCATAATATCCACAAATTTGATCATTTGAGAGATGATGTCAAATGTTACAAATGTAACAATTTTGGACATATGGATAGGGATTGTGAAGTTCTAGATAGGTACAACTATTATCGAAAAAACCTAGAATAAAATTTACAGGATCACGAGATAAACACCAAACAGAATATTCTACGAATAACATCGAATGTTACAAATGTCATAACTATGGACACGTAGAATGTAGTTGCAGGTACAAGATGGAATCATCCATGAATGAAAAACTTGACGATGAAAATAAGAAGGTTTGGAAAGGAAAACATGTACAGGATGAACAAGTACAAGATGACCAAGAAAAGCAAGAAGGCAATAAGGCCCCAACAGTTATGCTTTCATGATTTGTAACAGATTGTGAGGAATCAATAGTTACTTTGGTTAATGACTCGATTCAAGATGATCCATTAAATGATACATTATTATGAACAATTTAGCTTATCGACTCCTATAAATTTGAAGATGAGGAGTCTATGCAACAGTATATGACACAAGTCTACGATTGGCAGACAAGTAGTTTGAACAATATGGCAGTTTCATTACATGTTCGGGGGGGAATAATAGTTGACGTATTATAGATTCAAGAAAGGAAGCACTGAAAAGCAATCTCTATGTGAAAGTGGATCAATAAAATCTAACAATTATCGAGATATCTTGGCATGATAAAGGAATATTCATATATCAAATCAAGTACATCAATGAAATGCTCAATAAATTCAATATGGGATATTGAAAGCCTATCCTTACCCCCATGGTAATAGGTTACAAGAATATTCATCAACAGATATGGACCAAAGGTTTTATAGATCCATGATTCGTAGTCTCCTATATGTGACAGTCTCCCTGCCAAATGTGATGCAGGCAGTTGGAAAAGTAGCAAGATTCCAAGCAACACCAAAAGAATCTCATATTATTACCATCAAAAGAATTCTTCGATATATTAAGGGCACAACAAAATATGGTCTATGGTATCCCAAAGGAAATGATCTGGTTACCCAAGCTTATACAGATGCAAATTAGACAGGAAGTGTTGATTATCGTAAGAGTACCAGTGGAGCAGCATTCTATCTAGGTGCTTTCCTTGTTTCATGGTTAAGTAAAAATCAGTCTTCAATATCATTATCCATAGCAGAAGCAGAATATATCGCGGCAGCAACTTGTTGTACACAAGTCCTTTGGATGAAGCAAACTTTGAAAAATCTTCAAGTCAATTTTGATGAGACTATTCCCATATTTTGTGATAACACCAATGCCATCAGTATCTCCAAGAATCTTGTGATGCATTCCAAACTGAAGCACATTTTGATTAAATATCATTTCGTTAGAGAGCAGGTTGCCGAAAAGAATATCAAGCTTGAACATGTTGGCACAAAGGAATAAAATGCTGACATATTTAACAAACCATTACCTCGTGAAGCATTTGATTATCTTCACCAAAAGCTTGGGAGTCTCCCAAATTTTCATTAGACTCTATCTCTTATCTGCTCGAGTAGAAAGGGGGAGTGGAGGTGTGTACAGGTCCGCAGGATGGCTGCTTTTCAAGGGGAGTTACCCTTTTCCATTGAAGACAAAGGGGGAGAGAAGGCAGTAGGAAAAGGTGTCATTATTGCAGGGGAAGTACTTGTGTTTCCATCAATACCAAAGGAGGAGATTGTTGATCAGTGGTTGTCATTGATGTCAACCCAAGCAGCAACAAGGGCTACACTGATATTGCAAGGGAATTTTGTCTTGACAACTTATATTATTTTGCATCAAATATATTCTCGATGGATTCTACTCATCAAGATGTTTCCGTTGATATATGGTACGCCTCCTATTTCTTCATGGTTTGAGATTTATTTGCATTTGAAGTTAGTAACCCCAGTTAGTGGGCTAAAACCCTATGGGGTTGTGGCATGGCACTCATAATTGGTTGTGGTCACTAAATAGTCAATAATTAATAATATTTTTTCTCCTAAAATCCCTCCAATGTTCACTTGTTGAGGACCCTCTCAACTCAAGACATTGATATAAATAATGACCCTCATATCCTCCTCTTGTAGGGATTTTGTGGCTTAAAACAAGTCATCGTGGAATTTTCGCTATGACTTTTTTTTTGTGAAGCTTCAGACACTAAAATTAAAACCCATTTGATCTAAAATCTTGATGAGACTTTGACCAAATTTTATATCTTGGTTCGCTATATTTTCAGAGATATGATCTGAGTAATTTAGCATTTTTTAGGCTCTCGAATTCCATGTCAAACAGGTGACATTGGGAAAATCGTCATAAATTCCTCTCTGAGCATTGGATTCAAATTTCATAAATAGTCACAAAAATAGGATGGACTACAGTTTTTTGAGTAGCGTTTTCAAGACCTAAGGTCGTAACAGTGACATGTCGCACTTCATACAATTGCGCTCTACTGAACTATTCTATAATCAGGTCGTCATGGGAGATTGGGAATAAATATTTCTTAAAGAATCCAATATTGATAATACTCATGGGATTGGAAATATGACTCAGAGGGATACCACGAGACAAAATTTCAGACCCTGGAGAGTCGTAATTATATAGATACAACAGATTCAATATCGATATCCTAGAAGGCAAGAAAAAACATGCATTCAAGGATCACTTTAGTAAGGACCACACATCAAAAGTCAAGGGTAAGTATCCTATAGAAAGGTATGTATGATTAGTGTTTACATTTGAATTTTTAGTATCATCTCTGACATACGTTTTTGCAGGATAACATAAGTATATAAAGTGTCTTGTTTATATCTCTATGTCTCTATATGTCACAATTAGTTTTCCGGATGTCCTATTTTTGATACTACATATTTGATGCTACACCAAGTCTACTAAATCTATATGATGTTGTAATTTGATGTTACTTGTCTTGTCATAGTTAATAGAATGGTCTCTTTTGTTGTACTTAGAACTTGTTCCATCACAATTCTAGGTTTTGTCATCAATTTCTATTGTATATATCTTTAGGTCGGTTTGGATATAGCCTTGCATAGAGTCCAGGCCTATATCAAGAGTGGGAGTCTTTTTCTACTACTGCAACAAGTCAACAACAAAAGTGACAAGAACATTTTAGGTACACATTATAATTTTAATTTGTATTTATTCATTATTATGCACTTACATGTGTTTTGCAGCTAGAGGTAAGTTGAAGGGTATTTTGTTTTTCCTTTTGAGATTGGGTTTCGTTGGGAAAATTTGCACGCAGGTAGAAGAAGATTCAAGGACAGCATCAAGAGAGCATTCAAGAGGTGAAGTATAAAATCAAAGGAAGCATTGCAGTGGGAAATCCTTTAAAAAAATGATAGCCATATGTATATCGTGAAGAAGTGTCAAGGCCAAGAATCATCATTGTAAAGTTGTAAAAGAGTCATTTGTAAAAGTTTCAGCATTGGAAGAGTCATTATTGTAAAAGAATCAATCTGCCTAGAGTCAAAAAAGCATTTTTGGGATGTATAGGAGTCTCTATTGGGATGATGTCATGGTTGGGTTGCAGGTCATTTTGTGATTGGGTGTTTCGTCAAAATCATTATAAATCATATTGTATCGTGGATCATTGTCCCTGATACAGAATCCACACTCTTGTCTCATTTCATTCATTATAGGGTGGCAGGGAGGTGCATGAAGTCTCCTATAGGTTGGAGCCTGTGAACACTTCAGGGTGGTAGGTTGGTCTAAGGTTTTGGGGCATCCATTCAGTTGATTACTGAAGAAACTAGGTGATGAGCCCCAAAAATGTACAATTATTTGGGCTCATTCAACTTCCTAATTTGGCTTAGTCCACCATTCTCATTTGTTTATTGCATGTTTTTTATTATTTTTATGTTAATAGAGTGAATTTGGTTAGTCATTATGCCAACAAGTCTAATGGGTGCTTTGTGTAGCCTTGTTGGTCAACTTGGAGACAAAATTGAAGGTCTTAATGAGCACTTGGAAGCCAAATTCGTGGGAGAACAAGCTAGAGGATTTGTAGGAAGGTGTCCCCCTCATTTATGGGTCCTTACCTCGAATTCTCCACCATCAGCTCGGAGTTCAAAGGCCACCAAATCAATGAGCACAAGGGCAACCAAGCAAGTCAAGTTGGACTGCTGTTAACTACAAGTCTTGGGCAGCCAAGTCCCTAACCTTTAGGAGGACTGTTGGGTCCTCAATTTGTATAAATAAAAGGGCTTAGGGCCTCATTTTGGTTAGCCATTTGATAGCCATTTTATAGCTAGAGTTAGTCATTTTTGTTAGCTAGTGGTTAGTCATTTTTGTAGCTAGTTAGTCATTTTGTTTTAGCCATTAGTTAGCTAGTTTGTAATTCGATTTGTAGGCCATGGATTAGTTTTGCTTTCAGCTCTTTCTCAAGCTCTCCTTGTGGACAGTTTTGATGTAACTTTTCATTCTTGGTTAATAAAGATGGATCCAGCTTTGCACCAGCTCTAAATCTCTCTTGGGAGGCTGTAGTTCTTGGGGTTGGGCCCATCTCAAGCGCCCAGTACCTCCCTTGTTTATATTTATGTGTCTTTGCTGCATTCTCATAATAAAATCTTTATTTGCTTCACCATGCAATCATTAGTGTTTGAATCTCATTTGCAAAACTTGATATCAGTTTGGATGCATGTTTGGATTTATAAATACTTAGTTCATAATTGTTTCACATAGGTTTCATTTCTTGTTTTCCATTTCTGTTCATAGGTTTCATGGCACAATCATCATAGGTTAATGAATTTCTCGTTTTGATGCATAAGTCATTTGTTTCATCTGCGTTGCTCCTTCTCAAACCATTTTCTTCTTCTTCTTCTTGATCTATCCTCAAGTCCTATTTAACCTCTGTCTCACTCATTTACCCTCCAAACCTCTCATTTCCCACATAGCTCCATCTCCTTCAACTTTCCTTGACATAGCCCTTTATCTTCCAACCTACTCCCTACACTCATTTCCCATCCTATTCCTTCATCTGATTTTCCAGCTCCTGAGCCATCATCAGGTCCATCTCCATCTCACTTAGCCTCCCACACCACTCCAACACTCCATCATCTCCCAAAACCTCCACGGCCAATCATCCTGTAGAATTGCACAGAACATCCTGTAGAAGACTTACAGGACTACCCTGTAGAAACCTCTGAGTATCCTGTAGGATCCCCTGCAGACGTCCTGTAGGAGGCCACTCACTCGGTTGCTGAGCTTCTGAATGTGAGGAACCTCTGTGGATGGATGCTAAGGATCCCTAGGGACCTCTCCTAGCCTCCCCAACCTGTCCCGCGTTTTCCTTCCTTCTCCATCCCATCTGCACAACCAAACCCTAATTAGCACACAATCACAATCATTCCACCCACTTAAGGAAAAATACAAAAACATGTCTTTTATGATGGAAGCAGTTTAGATCCATGCATTTTTCACTTATTAGAGATAGTAGCAGCATTGGTAGAAGTTTCCTTCACGTCATTTGCATTATAGAGGCTAGACTAGTTAAATTAGGGTTTCCTAGGTTTACATGCTTTGATTTGCTTTCAGTTCATTTTTTGTCAAGTAGATTAGTCTTCTTTGAGCTAGCTTTCGTCCATCATTGATAAAGTTTCTTCTGTGAGCCCATAGAAGTTGGCTTGAGCCCTAGCGGGCTTGTTGCCACTGACCAAGCAGCTGTGACAAGAGCTAGTACTTGTGCATACAGCACCGTCGCTTCCAAGTTTGTACGAACTATCGGGTTGATAAAATTAAGAGACAGGAAGCCCCAGGAGTTGTAGCATTATTGCTACAATACTGGGGCTCACCAAAGGGCACTTGAAGTTAACCCACTTTACATTACAAGTCGAGACCAAAGGCAATAATAACAATAGCAAGTGACAATCTTCAGACAAGGGACCAGAAACCAAAACCAAACTACAAAAGAATGACGGATCGAGACCAGGGAACTTACTGTTTGAAAAGAGTTCGAGCAAGCGCACCTCTATAGCCCAAGCAGATTCGTGCCATAGGAGAAGTCCATAGACAGCCACATAACCAAGCTTCGAAGGCTGACATTTACTTGCAACCATACCCAAATGAAAACCAGGGATTTCCATATGTGTTGGAGCCCAAAAACCACACAAAGTAACCAACAAACCCTCGTAAAGTCACACAACAAAACTACACACTCGCGAATGACTAGGAATCAAGGCGGTTTGGGAAAAGATCAAGCAGAGGGAACTAGGCCCGAGGTTCATAAATGAACATTGAATGAAGCATTAACTCACTCCCATTCGCCTAACCAAAATATCCACTATCCACATTGCATGCAACTGTTGAAAACAATAATCAGACATTCCACGTCGTAAAGCCCATAACACGTGTAAAGGCGAGGCTAACCGAGTGCGTGGGCTAGGTCACATCACTTTTCATTGTGGAAGATTTACTAGCTCCCTTGTATCATTCTTCACTATTGCCTCTATTTCATCATTCATTTCCACTACCCATTTTTACTCCTTAATTGTATCATCAAAATCAATTGGATCATCTACATGTGAAAATAAATAAATAAATAAATAATTCAGAACTACATTACTTTCACCTTCATTTTTCTTATAAATATCACTCAAATTTCTGAACTTTTGTCTTCTCCAACTTCCCAACGTTGGATTTGATGTTTCACTTGAAGTTGTACTTGGAGAATGTGGATTTTCTAATCTTTGTTGTGTACTTCAAGGAGTGTTTTCTTGAATGTGTTAGATTGTCCTATTTCTTGTTGAAGTTTTCACTTGAGGACAGTAGGAGGAGTCACCATTGAAAAAATAATTATTTATATTAATTCATCTTTACCTTATTGTGGTAAAATTTAATTTACATTAATTTTCTTCTTCAAACTTCCATACCATGCTTCCTCTTTAATGAATTGTACATATATACTAATTACAACGTTTTTGGTTATTTTATTATATGGCTTATATGTCTTGGATTCTGCATTATAACCCACAAATACATACTTCTCCGCCTTCTTGTTCAACTTCTTTCTTAATTCATTTAGGACATGTGCATAAACCACACATCCAAATAATCTCATGTGAGTAACACTATGTTTTCTTCCACTCCTTACTTCTTCAAGAACCATGTTCTTTACACTTTTTGTTGGTCATATATTTACAATATAAGTTGTGAAAGCTATAGATTTAGCCCAGTAATCATTTGAAAAATGTTTTCCCTTTAATGTACTCCTTGTTGTTTCCCAAATTGTTCTATTTTTCCTTTTAGTGACACCATTTTGTTGAGGTGAGTACCGCTCTTTAAATCTTGTATGAATTCCATGCTCCTTGCTAAAATGTAGGAATTCATTTGAGATATATTCATCACATCTATCAGTTCTCAAATTTTTGATGTAGTTCCCATTTTCTTTTTCAACAAGAGCCTTGAATTGGAAAAAGCGCTCAAATACTTCATTTTTTTATCTTCGAAAATAGACCCATGTATTTCTTGTGTATTCATCTATGAATATTAAGGAATAATAACTTCCTCCTATTGATGGTGCATGTATTGTTCTACAGAAATATGAATGGACAATTTCAAATGGTATGTTTGACCTTATTGATATTTGTGTTTGTTTTCCCAAGATGTATCCCTTACAAAGTCTCTTTGATTTTTCTAGAAGCAACAAACCCTTTCCAATACATGTCTTGTGTGGTAAGTTTAAACCTCCAAAGTTAAGATACACAAACCTTAGATGTCACAACCATTTTTCATCTTTTATCTCTTCATGAAAGTATGTTTATGTGGTTGTTTCCATCCTTATTTCATCTTCTTGTGGGTTCATTGGGAGTTTTTCTTGATAAAGCTCTCCCTTTAAATGTTCTTTAATCCTAAGAGGAAACATTTGATTACTTGTCATTTCAACTTTTGCAATCAACTGTTTACGTGGAAATTTATCGCAGATTGTGCATTCTCTATTTTTGAAAAAGGCTTTGTAACCCTTTTGCGTAAGTTCTCCAATTCCTATCAAAATACACTTTAAACTTAGAATAAAATACACATTTTAAGTAAGCTTTTTTTTGCCCTTCTTGGTTAGAATATTGGAATTTTCTTTACTCACGATAGACACTTTGTTACAATCCTTAATGTGAATTTTTATTTTACACATTCATCCAAATTAGAAAACAATTATATGTTCCATGTCATGTGATTGTTGCAACCTAATTCTAAAAACCATACACCCTTTCGCTTCTCTTATACTACAACCATACACCCTTTTTCTTCCCTTATACTACATTGAAAGTTGAAAACATAATATCTTGATTTTTATTTTCTTTTGTAAGATTTGCATTTGGTTTACTAATATTATATTGTTTCTTTCTCCATTCACTTGTGTAATTTCCTTACTTCTTGCAATAATGGTATTGGTCTTGAGATTTATCACACCTATGACCTTGTGCTTGATTATGACTTGGATATTGACTTGGCTTTTGTGTGTTGCCTCTTCGGCATGAGCTTGAAGTGTTCCTTCTTCCACCTTTTGGTGGACTTCTTTTTCTACCTCTAGAATTAGATCTTCCTCTACCTCTACCTTAACCAACTAAGACTTGCGTATTGAAATCATGGTCCAATGAATTATTTGTTGAATTGTTCAACCTATGTTCACAAGAAATGAGTGAGGAATGAAGCTCATGCATTGAAAGCTATGAGATAACCTTATTTTTTCCTCTATGTCCACGACAATAAAATCAAACGTTGCTAGATTTTTTTTTTAAATATTTTCAACAAATATCCTTTCATCAAGAGTCTCAACATGAGATCTGGTTTGAGTTACCACTCCAATAACATGTGTAAAGAATGATACTATTGTCTTAGATTCCTTCATACATATTGTTAAAAACATTTCTTAACATTTGCAATTTTGTTGTCTTCACCTTTTTGATGCCTTCGTAAGTTGTTTGGAGAAGGTCCTATGCTTCATTTGACTTTGTTGGTACTAAAACCCTGGAAAAATGCTAGCATGCATTGTTTGAAATATGTATAAGAGGGATTTGGAGTCTTTCTTCATATTATCTCTTAGGAAATCTCTCTTTTCTTGTGCTATTGCATTGTAAGATGATGCATCAGTGAATTCTTGGAACACATTCCTTACTAATCATATATACCTTGAGGAATGAATAATGTATTCATTATGATTACCAAATAATAATAATTCTTTCTATTAAATTGAGAAATATTTAGATGTGTCCAGCTTATTCTCAAAGCTATCATTAGTCATTGATAAGAAATTTCTCTATATCTGGTTCTAACAAACCTTTGGCTCTTTTTCGAGTTGTAACAGCCTTCTCTAAGACCACATCACATAAAGGTTGAGGATAAAAAACATAACTATATCACACTATGAAAATAATAGTGTTTAAAACTCAGAGTAAAACATAGTCAAAAACAAAGTATTGCAAACCTTTGGCTCTTTTTTGAGTTGTAACAACCTTCTCTAAGACTATATCACATAAAGGTTGAGGAGAGAAAAAAAACCTATATCACACTATAAAAGCAATAGAGTTTAAAACTTAGAGTAACACATAGTCAAAAAAACCTTTGGCTCTTTTTCGAGTTGTAACAATCTTCTCTAAGACCACGTCACATAAAGGTTGAGGATAAAAAAAAACCTATATCATAGTGTAAACATAATAGAGTTTAAAACTCAAAGTAACACATAGTTAAAAACAGAGGACTGCAAACCTTTGGCTCCTTTCTGAGTTCCAAGAACCTCCTCTAAGACCACATCACATAAAGTTTGAGGATAAAAAACAAACCTATATCACACTGTAAAAATAATAGAGTTTAAAACTCAAAGTAACACATAGTCAAAAACAGAGTATTGCAAACCTTTGGCTCTTTTTCGAGTTGTAACAACCTTCTCTAAAACCACATCACATAAAGGTTGATGATAAGAAAAAAATCTATATCACACTCTAAAAATAATAGAGTTTAAAACTCAGAGTAACACATAGTCAAAAATAGAGTATTGCATGGATAAAAATCAAAACTAAGTTTTCAAAATCAAGTGCACAAGGCGATGTACTTGAATTATGTTTTCATGGAAGAAAAAATGCTTTTAAAAAAATATGGAGTTTGCAGCTGATTTCTCACATTATAAAAACATCACATTTATAGAGGTTTGCAAACAATCTATTTTTACAAAGTAAAATCTAGTTTTACGTGCACACCGATTTTCAACTTCAGGCATGGGTTATAGAATATGTTTTATAAGAACATTTATACTCTCATATGACATGAAAAAACATAATAAATTATTAAAATGTTCAATATTGCATATGGCTTGTGAATAGTCAAAATATTCAACTACATATTAAATACTTGGCCATTTCACATATTTACTACTTAGTGTCCTCCTTACAACATGCAATACACTATGTCAATATTCAATACAACTAGGCATTTACAAATATACCAATTGCATGTGGATATTATCGTAGTTTTGATTGACGGGTGTATTGGAGGGATGAGAAACTAGTTTGCTTCCACATTCCTTTTGGCTCTTTAACCAAAAGGAAGAATTTATAATTTGATTTTTCTGTATTATCAAATATAGTATATTATTATGTTCTTTATGTTAGGATATTTTGACACATAGGAAGTAATTAAGTACAACTTGGCCTAGCATATAGTTAGGTAAAGTGTGTTTTATTAGTATGTATTTTTTGTAACTTACATCCGATGGTCATGATATGTTCTAGGCATGAAGTGATCTAACTCTTTATTCTGTCCTCAGTATTATTCACACTTGATCCATGGCTTACTGCCTGATTGTTATGTTGTCACCTTCTAGAAATAGAGTTCCATTTGTATAAAGTGTACCAACAAACATAGAAGCTTTCATCCATCTTCCAGGACTCAAAATATATCAATGCCAAATTGAACCCTCTCCAATGTATAGTGCTCGGAATAATCTTTCCAATGGTAGGTGGAAGTCCAAGAATGGACCCGTGAATCAAAATTTAGAGCAGATTGAAGAAACCCCTTGAAATCCATAAAACAAAGAGGAAAATACCAAGGAGAGGCTAATCACGATCACAGTTTCCTAAGAGAAGTTGTGGGGAAGGGCCATCTTTCATCCTAAAAGAGGTTCGAGCTTACCTTAGGCTTTTTACCCCAGCCAAGGTCTTCCCTAAGTGATAACATTTTCGTGTCGTTGTCGGTGACACAAAATTTCATGTCAAAACATCGTTGGGAGAATGAAAATTATTAGGTCTGCTCTCTGGTGCTGAATAAAGGACCACCACAGAAATGTTTCACATAATTCACTTGACGACTCCATTCTCAACTAACTCTAGAGCTCAAAACTTTCATGACGACTCCACTAAACAAAGACTTATCTATCATAATAATTGTTTGACAAATCCACTATCTCAAGATGGATCCATTTTTTGAAAGTTATGATCCTATGAATCATGCCCATAATCCTAGTTTTCTGAATCACATCCCTCGCATAGATTGGAAGAGTTGTCTGCCAAATTTTCATGATCAGGAAAGGGATGATACTGGTTTACATTTGATTAAATTTCATTTTCAAATTCATAAGTTAGGAGCTTACTTGTTTGAAGACTACCTCATGAAGACGTTTATGGATACCTAGAAGGAAATGGGAGATCATGGTACGAAAGAATACAACTTGGTAGCTTGTATTCTCTGAAGGATTTTCACACAACATTCTTTGAGCATTATAGAGAAAATTACCCTCGCTTATTTCTATTTGAAGATTGTTGTGAAAACTATCAAATTTTCATTCAATATCTAGAATATGTGCATTGTAATGAAGATTTAATGGATTAGGAAATCTATGAAACCCTATGTGAATATTCATCCCAACAACAAATGGAATTTTCCTCCTTAGATAAAAGAGAAGTAGATCAAGATCTTAATGTGAAAATTATAATTCTTCCCTTGAAGTTGATGAAAATGTCCAAACTTTAAGTGACCATGAAAGGGGTAAGCATAGTGAGCAAGTATTTCTATAGATTATTTAACTCCTCTTTCAGTCATGGAAGAAGAGCAAGTTCTTCTGGATTGTTTTCAAAATGGAGATCATTCAAGATCTCGCATCTCTTTAAGATATAAAATCAGAAAATTCAGGAAATCAAGATTATGTTTTTGTTGAAACATATGAACAACCATCCCCAATCACATACTCTTTGCAAGACATGGATTTTTCATGTTTTTCTAATATACGTGAAGATAATCAAGAACCAATATTGCGGCTAATATTTTATTGTCCATAATTTTTTTTTTTGTGAGCATTATGACAGTCATCAAATGGAGGTATTTGAAAAAGAAAATTTAGCTCGAGGATTTCCAAATTAGAGTGACAAAATTTGGAAAAATTGTAAAATAAATGTCGATTCTAATGAGGATCCTTTCGCAATAGGTTTGGAGTAAGAAAATAGTCCAAAATTTTCAAATTTTGTAAATATCAAATTTCTGATCTGCTTTCGAGTTATCATTAAATAGGATTTTCAGTATACTCTGTAATAAATACATACAAGGTTTTCAATCAATGGACAAGATGTTTGCATGGTTGCACTAGATGATTGACTTCACCTAAAAAATATCATCGTTCAACTTAGAGAAGGAAATGGCAAGAATGAATTACAATTTTTAGTTTTGAGCAATTAGTGTTGATGGTGAAACCAAAGTTTGAGTGTGGATTCAATTGTAATAAAAAAAATTCATCTCTCACATTGAAGTATAGTTATCAGTTTGTATTTTCAATATGGACTTCAGTTTAGAGGTTGTATGATTATTGGTTGGGATCCATCCAATGGATAAGGCATCTGACCTATGGGGTTGTTTCTGCCATTTATGATCGACAACATCCTCATGGAGCTAGTTGTTATCACTCCAAGTCTATTTTCTAAAAAAAATATCAAAAAATGTTGACAGTTTCAATATCAACATTTTAGTTGTAATAAATAGCGAAATCATCAATAAAGGGGCTATCACCACTTTAATTTTCTGATAATGTTTTCTAAAGAAATTCACTCACAATGGGCTTATCAACGTTTTTCTGTAAAAATGGCTAGTTTAAAACTTTGTTTTTCCTATACATCATAGTAATTTTGGGCATGTTTTCCAGATAAATGAGAATTGATTTTACAAAAAAAAAAGAGGTTTTTTTCCGCAAAAAAACTATTTAGGAAAAACTTTCTCTGTTTTCTAACATATGTTAGGGTTTGAAATATTCAAAGATAAATCTCAAAGGTTGGTTTTCAAGATTTTTCATTCCTCTTTTAGTAATTATTTTCAAAATCACATCTTGAACAAATGAGAATGAATGTTTTAAAACCTAAGGATTTTTTTCATCCAAAATACACATGTTTAGAAAACCCTCTCTCAGTTTTGTAATGTCTATCATGATTTTAGATTTTCTAAGGGATCACTGGACCTTATTTTTTAGGATTTCGTGAGAAAAAGGCCCATGGACAGTTCTTGAATTGGATGTCACCTCACCAAATTCGACATATTGATCCTTATCTCCAACCATGACTCCAACAACAACATCATATTTAGATGTAGATAAGATTGGAAAGTTTTATATACATGTATTTGAGATGTTTGTTGTGATTACTTAGACTTTGTAATCAAATATTTGCTAGAAACTAGTTTTTAGTTAGTTTTGTCTTTTCTATAAAGACAATTTCTAAAGAAGGGAAAAAGGTTGGATTTTCAAGTGAAAACATTTAACATTGTAGTGTATTTAAGAAAATATTAAATATATTATATTTTGATGAGCATTTGCAGAAAAATCATGTGTTTCCATTCCTTGTCTATTATTTATTTGTTTATGAAAAGTCTTCTTCATGTATGGAAACTTTAGTATCTCAAATTGGAATTATTTACGCTCTAGTTTCATTACTTATTAGTCAGTAATAATTGCTTCTTCTATCAGTTATAATAATATTTTCTTTGGTTCTCTTCTTCCAAATTCTTCAAATCGTCGAAGGACTTATTGCCACCCTAGTTTTTGTTTTTTGTTCATTAGTTCTATAAAATTGTTTGTTAAAACTGCACACCACAACCAATGGTGTGTTTTCGATACATACCAACCAAATTTTCATCCAGCGAACCAAATCTAGCCACTAACTCAATTGCAAAACTTAATACTATAGTGACCTAGAGGAGTTGAGTTTTAGGGAGAGATCCGTCTTGGGGTTGAAGGGCCAACTTTCAACCTAAACGGGGTTCGAGGTTACCTTGGATTTTTTCCTGTAGTCTACTTTCCTCTAAGTGATAACACTAGGTTACAACCTTGTCTATTGTCATCACAAGAATTATCCTATTCCAATCAATATCAATCCATACTTCATCAAAAGATCGGTGTAATCATAATATGAATCATTTCTCTCTCTAATTATAAATGCATACACCAAGGAAAATTCATTTATGTTCTAGAGTATAATGATCCAAATATTAAACCACAAAAATATCCAACAAATATCAACCGAACAATATCAAGGAGATGAACCCAACAAAAATACTAAACAAAACTATGATTCAAAACCATGTGGTCAAGAGTCAACATCTACGATCAACTGTCAAATGAAACCCTAGTCCTTTTCTTCATGAAGAGAGAGTTACAGATGCAGATGAAACTTTCTAATCGCAGGTAGAGGCTTGTGTGTGTGGATGTAGCCAAAATTTTTATGTCGAAACCTTGAGACTTTGAACCAAATTCCCTAATTAGACATGTGAGATTTGGACCCTGTAGTTTTGGAATTGTACGAACGAATTCCTAGTGAAAATATTTTACACCTGTGCAAGCCAAAAGAAGAATTCTTAATGATTGTCTCCAAGTAAGGGTTAGTATACTTATATTTGAAGCCATCCAATGGTGTCCAATTTCTCTCTTGGGTTGACCTATGCTTTTGTACACATATATATATCTCCCTATTAGAAATATATTTTTCCTTAACCAAATTAAATTTTTCCGAAGGCTAGAAGCGCTCTTCTTTGATGACAAATATAGTCCATTGGATAAAATTTTTCGCTTAGCTACAAAATTTAACAACATTGACCTTTATTACTAGGTACTAATGTATAGGGATGAGATAAAATTCATAGAAAATTAGAAATGTTCCAATATTTCTCCAAACTCTAGTAGAAATCACTCATGGCTCAAGTAGGCTTGACATAAAGATGGAAATGATTGGATAAATCACTGGGGAATCAAGATAAATATCACTTCCAAAAATAATATCAATATTTAAAATTACTTTTTTTAGCTTAAATCACCAATATATGGACAATTCCATAAAACAACTAGCCATAAAAAGACTACTAGATACAATAAATGGATCTATCATTATATTGCAAGCAAGTATAACTAATGGGGAGGAAATTACTTAGGAACATTAAAATGCACTTGCTACTTATGAATTTAATTTTATAGATGCCATTATAAGGTTAGAAGGGAACATTCTTGGGTTAAAGGAATGTTATTTTACCCTTTCTATCTTAAGCGATTTTGTAATAGGTATTGGGACGTCCCTTTTCACCTTGGAACTAGGAAAATATTTTATGGATGGGGTGGACTATTGAGATAACTTGTTTAAATTATACTATATCCAAACCATTTTAGTCATGGAATGGGGGAAGAGGATGTAAATTTTACTTTTGGAGGTTTAGAAGTATTGGGACACGATTAGTAGGTTAATTAGATTTCTAATTATTTTATAAAAAATGTTGGAAGAAGTATGCTTAAAGGGTGATCAACCTTCCAAACTAATTTCAACATGGAGGAATATGTGATTTAAAGAGTCTAGTATTTGTTTGTTCCAACAATGGCTAATGAGATGTGTAGAGCTTAGGGTACAATTTTTCCCATCTGCTTCTTATAGTCACAACCATCATTTCCATCTTTCATTTTCTTTCAATTTTTATTTTATATGATTTTATATTTATTTTAGTTGCATCAACCACTTAGGGAAACGTTTCTAAGCCCTAAATTTGATATGTGGATAAGGGGTGCCAATACTAGTGACAAATTACAATCAACGAAAATAATGAAAGTGGATACAAGGACAAATGTAAAGCAAAAATTATAGATTACCTTGGGTACACTACATCAATCAACGCCTCCTCTTAGTGTCACTTATAAACATTGGAAATAAAAGGATTTAGTAAGGTCACATAGGAATAGGGAGAAGGATAGCCTCCTAGGTGAAGTGTGGGAACAAGGACAAACCACGAGTAGTTAGTAACCCAACTCAATTAGTGACCCTATTAGAATGCCCCTAACATTAAATGAAAGAACATGATAATTATAGAAATGGTTAGCATACCTTTTGGTAGATGACCCACCTTCATTCAAGAATTATTCTAAATGGGAGATAGGGTTGAGTCAGAGTAAAAGTGGGGAGATTTGAAGCAAGTTATCTATGGATAATCATATGGCCATTGACTAGTTGGCTCATAAAGAGGAGACAAGCTTTCTCGTAGGGGTTACCAACTTCGTGGGTAATATATACCAAATATTAGGATGTGTCCTATAAAAATCCTTTGTAAATAAATATCTATTTTTTCACTATTTCTATTTTCTCATATTAATGTGGTTAAAGGAAAATAATTGAATATAACTTAACTTACATCATTCCCCATAATTACCTCTAGCAATCGAAAATGTATCCATATGTATTATAAAAACTACTATGTTGATTTTAGATTGGCAATAGTTTTTTTATAGTGGACTAATTACTCCATTTATTCATACTTTTCAACTACTACCAATGAGAATTCATGTCCACACCCCATTTTGACAATATTCTAAAGAATTTTCTGGAAATATTTTTTCAAGGAATATTAATATAATAAGAGTAGTATATAGATAAACTTTAACCTGATTGAGTTAAATTTTGTTGCTGAATGTATCTATTATCGGTATTTATAATGAAAGATGTTTATTAATAAATTTATTTTAATTATTTTATCAAGCATGTTCTTCATGCTTTGATACATCCATCTGAGCTACTACAATGTGCAAAAATAATAACGATATGTGTTGTCTCTCCCAAAGTCAATACATGAGTATGATTTGATGCTATTCTAACTTTGATGATCCAAATTGCTATGGTAGTAATATGTGGGTTACTTTCATTGACATAACCATGAGGTTAATTATACAAACTCTTTCTGAGGTTGAGATGTAGTCTACATGTAGACCATGTTTGAATGTAAAAATGGGGTACTATGAAGGCCTTAATTTGAATTATGGAAAGAGCAAGCATAGAAGGCACATCTATGTATGAGTTGGCAAAGACCTAAGAGCCGTGCAAAGGAATAGAAGGAGCCTATTTTGGGATACTTATCTTGTGATTATAGGTTAAAGTTAGGAGGAACATCCAAGAAATGAGGAAGGAGGTTTGTTTTGGATTATTTTCTTTTGTGATAGGAGGCTGAAGTTAGAAAGAGAAGGAAACATGGAGGAGAACGATTGTATGGGTATTTATGTGGAAAAGTTTACGGTGACTCTCTTTTGAAACAGGTATGAAACCTTCTAAGTATGCCCTAGGTAAAAATTAAGTCTTGTAGGCATCATTTTAGAGAGATGAAAGGAAAAAAATGGGCTAGAAATGACACAAGGAATATGGAAGTGGAGGGGCTTGTTATAGGAGGGAAAACACAATGTTTTGGAGACATTACATCTAGGTTTGTGGTGTTGCAATAATATTTGTAGAAGACCTAATCACGAGAGAAGAAATTATAGTTGAGTTGCAAAGAGCTAGGTTGATTGAGAGCTAAAAGAAAATCTTAAACAAGGTGTGTAGTGCTCTCATACTGATCTTTTGGTTGTGGATGCTTTTCCTTGTTTTGGACATAGTTTTGGTGGATATATTGTGGAGCCCAGGAAGAAGGCATCCTTGGAGCACTAATTGCATATTTTTAGAGCACTATAGGTCTAAAAGGAGAGGTTGGGGTTTGAGATTTAGGTATTGGCATTTGAAGGAAATTTGGCCACAAATTTGGCGAAGCTCTGGAAGGCTAGAAAGAATATTCTCATAGTCTAGGAGGGACAAAAATTCCATGTGATTTTATATTAAACTAAGGGCCTATTTTGGAGGACAAGTTATCTACTAGGGTTTCTAAAAACTAGGTCACATTTTCCTATTTAAACTACTTGGGAAGAAGGTCGCTTGGTGATCTTTATATATGTTTCTTTGTGGGTACAAATAGGCCCTAGATAGGGATAATGGTAGGCTAAGATCAATGATCAAAAAGGCTCTTTTTACAATGAATGAAATAGTTGGTTCACTATTATATGGGAAGATTTATGAAAACCCTAATGATAGTGAAACAATGGAAATTCACTATCAAGTGCATTGTGTTTATAGGACCTTATGTTAATGATCTTGGGGAGGCTAAGTCACTATTGAAATGAACTTTAATTTTTACCCTAACGACTAGCAATTTGAAGCAACGATAGGACAATTATAGGGCTAATAATAGTTATCTAAGAGAATCATAGGTAAAGGACTCATCTTAGAGAGTTAGCTATTCTTAGAAAGTTGAGATTAACATTTAGAGGGTAGATTTATTCCTAACTATGAAGTTGTGTTGACTAATAGAGGCTGCTTGGAATTATCAGTGAAGTTGCACTAAATAATGGACTTGCTAACCTTCTGATAATTAAATATCTGAAGGAACTGTGTGACAAATTATATTCAAGGAAAGAAGCAGTGCAAGAAGCAATGAATTGTAGGAAGTAGTCTTGAACATAGTTAAAGATGCAGTTGGTAAATAACTCAAGCACAAAATCATATATTGTTAGGAGGAAGATTTGGAGCCCTAGTTCAAGGATTTAGAAGATAAGAAAACTTAGTGATAAGAGGCCTAGATAAGGAAGCTAATGTAAGGGAAGTATGAGTAATTTTAACACAAGTTGAGGATTTTTGATGAAATTCTCCCTGTTTTAGAGGGAGTCAGAATGGATTTGTCCTACAAGGTTGAAAAGGAGTAAGGTTGGACACTAGTTCTCCCTTTGTCATGTACTAGGCTAGGACTAGGCATCGTAAGTCCAGTGCATGCATCTCAGATAGGGAGAATGATGACTTGAATTAGTATGGTTCTCCTTTTGTAAAGTATTGCGATAGATTGGGATTGATATCCTAAGTCAAGTACATGGGCATGGATAAGGAGAATGATTGATTGGATAAGAATCTTGCATAGACATTCTTGAGTCATGTACATTGATGGATTATGATGGAGATCCTAAGTCAAGTACATGGGCTTGGATAAGAATGGTCCGATGGACAAATATTTCATTGAGGGAATCAACCTGATGAATGATATAGTTCATATATACTAGGTGGAGTATGTACCTGGGTGAGGCGGTGTGGTTTTATAGGGAATGCCTCTGAGCATTGAGCTATGATATTGTTATAGAAAGAGTGTAACTATAAAGGCCTTAGTAATGTGACAATGCTGACTATGAAGATACTTTGATTATTAACAATCTAGATCCCTTCTTATGTGAATATTTCAACTTGAGAACTTGTTGAGTCATTATGAATACCTCCCTAGTTAAGAGGGAGTGTTGGAGAATGTAATTAGTGTCAATATTCATAATGAAATATATTTATTAATAAATTTATTTTTATTTTTAATCAAGCATTTTTTGCATGCTTGAGAAGTTAAAAGAGTCAATGAAAAATGTATTTCAATCATGTCATCAACATTTGAAAAAATAGAATTTTTATTTTTATTTTTGTCAATTAAAATTAGTCTGAAAGTGTACATTGGCCCTCTATTAGTCAAGTTGACTTGTCTATCCTTTTGGAACCTCATGGAAAACTATATATAGAGAACAACTTGATCTCTTTTGGAGAAAGAAATAGAAATAAGAAATAGTGAGACCTCTGAAGTAGATCAAAGAATATACAAGACAAATTTTCAAGAAGAAGGAAAACACTAAAATTAGAGGAAGACCAAAATTCTATACTTACCTTCCACATTTGAAAGTTTCCTGTAATTATGTGACAGGGGGGAGGAAGTCTGAAGCATCCTACAGTTTTGTGAATGCCTAAAATCCGAGTTGAATTAAAGCTGGTAAGAGTGTCGAGATTCTTGTAGCTGATGTTTGAGGAAGGTTATATCTTGAGAAGATAGGAAAAGGTTCACGATATTTGACTTTGACTTGAGAGGAGGGTTGATGTGCAAATTTTGAAGGAATCGTTGGTACTGGGTTGGACATCTCATTTTGACTTGATTCAATAAGAAAAGGATTGTTTGGGTTTTCCTGAGTTGTGGGTTTTTTCCTTGGCATGGCGCCTATATCTTGTGCTTTTTATGTTTTGTGATCTTCATCTTTTGATAATTGCTTGAGGAATTAAAATAAAATAATAAAATGGAAACTAATATCAAAAGTAATTATCGTGTAAGGAAAATTAATATTAATACACAAATACCTTGATTTTCCAACAAATTTGAGCTCACATGTGGGAATTTTGACCATAAGCTGGGACCTCAACCTCAATTGGGAATAGAGCCACAAACCATGAGGACCCACAAAATTATCCACAAACCAACATAATAAACTTGATGAGGAGAAGCCAATGGTTAGGGTCTCCAAGAATGATTTGGATATTTACATCCACAAAATCTCCAATCAAGTGTGGCATATACCCATCGTCCATAAATCGAAACCCTAGAGATATGGTTAGCTAGTGTTTCTTCACTACATCCTATCATCTACTTCATACACGTTCCTACTCTTGTTTGGACATCAATGATATTTTGCACACCTACTTGACAACCTTGAACTGTTCAATATCTTACACCTATTCCTTCTTTGACATCAATGACAACATGCTCAACAAAATTGTCGTGTTAGTTGTTATGGTATGTTCCATTATTTCTAGTTTTTATTCTAGTACTCCATGAATGTTAACACTCATTTTTTATGAACTTTATCTACAATAATATAGAAGTCAATGATCAAATTTTTGGTGTTTAAATTGTTGTGACTATTTAATAATCCACATTTGAGAGGAATTTTAGTGAATCATATCACTAATCATTAATAATAAATATCTTTGTGAGTGAACTTTGGTATTTATCTGTGTTACACAGCCATTACAAAATATATATATACACATGCATCATAAGAATATTATATTTTAACATAAGTTCAAGGAAATAGAGAAATGAAATGGATTGAATGATAGATTGAACCATTCTAAGTAGAAGGAGAAATTGTTGACAAACAATTTAAATGAAAACTTCAAGGAACAAGACAAAAGGGCATACTAAAATGACTCGACATCCTCGCACGTAATAATAATGAGATGAAAAACAAAAATATGATGAAACTACCATTATTTAATGGTTAAATGAATTTAGGTGAATCAGTTTCTCTCGTGTTTCTCTCATAGTCACCATGTAATCAAATACATGGAATTACTCATGTTTCTTCAACACATCATGTGATCAAATAGGTTTAATCAATAAAAGGAATAATTGGGCCATGTTCAAAGGGTCCTTAAATCAACATTGACATGGTATTGGAGATGTGAAACACTAATGTATTCAATACATGAGAAGTGTTGAAACAAAATCTAAAGATATCTTTGTATACTCATTGTAAATGTTTTAATATTCCCATGTTTTAAAGAAATAGTTTCAATGCTAAGCCAAATTTTAATCTACTATAGTTTAAAAAAACTTACGATAATTCAAATCTAATATCACAAAAAATAAAAAAATTAATGGTTGATCAAAAAATACTAAATATCATTAAAGAACATGTGATTAAAACAAATATAAAATTAGGGGGAAAGAGTGCATACTAGAAAACCACATATAAAGTATGTAAAATAATTATTTCAAGAAAAATAGAACAAAATGAGAAAGAAATATAGAAACTAGCAATTTCCCTTCAATGTGCAAAGATACACTGATGGAATTGAACATGTTCATGATGTTACTACAAAAATGTTGGAGCGAAGGAAGGATAAGAACCTAAAGGGTGGAGGATGAAGGGGAGTAAATGTGTTTAGGCTTCCAATAGTCTCACACTTGTGTCGATGCCTGTCATGCCGAGCGAAGCACCTTGTTAAATAATTTTTTTCCAATCATACCATAGTTTCAAAATCATATATACATATTATATCCAAGATATAACATGCAAGGTAATGAGGAGAAACATTACCCTAGGTCCTAGTGGGAACTAGTGCACCAAAATTGTAATTACACACAGGAAATGACTAAACTTAGTGTTTGTGGAGAATGAGATTAAATAAATAGCATCTTTCACTGGAGTGACCTTTAGATTCCATGATATTCTATAGTAAACATAATGAAGGGGTTTTCTGTTAGAATTTCAGGTATCTCATTTTAAAAATTTTAAATGAATTTGGATCCACTAATTCCATTTTTAAATTTAAATTTAAATTTTGTCTAGCAAAGATTTGTTACAATTGCAAATTTATGTGGTGTAGATTACACAATCCAAGTGTCCAAGTAAAATTTCAATCGATTGTATGCGTTCAAAATTATAGTTTAAAAAATGAAAAGTTACACATGCTTTATTCATATATCAAACCAATATAGATCCATTTTGAAGAGAATTAAAGCTCTTGAGGTGCATACTTTTGTTCAAGTGTTGGACTATAAAAGAGGTCCCATAACCTATCTTTAGCCTTGTGGACATTTCAATTTTCTTTCTTTCTTTCTCATACTTAAGAACTAATTATGGTTTCCTTTGCACAACTTGTGCGGGTCCCAGAATAATGAGTGACCAATTAAGTTAAGCATAGTCAGGAAGTTTTTATGTCAACGATGATCATTCCTAAACAAAAAAACACCCAATAATGTCTTAGGATGAACGTGATTTAAGGTGGGGATTTATCATAATTAGTTAAAGAAATTTTGTGTGGGAGTTATCTTAAGAATCCCCAAAGCCATAATTTCTATACCAACATGACAAAAATTTTGGTTATTTTCTGTTATATAAAAAAATTGCTTAGGTTATAATCTAGTTATAAATTAGTGGAAGAAAATCAAAATTAAGGCCATTTAATTTTTCAATTAAACTTTTTACATGATTATACCTAAAAAATTCCCTTAAACACCTAAAGAAAATCTCTAAAAATACATAATTTAATGTAAATATTATCATATTTATCAATATGCTAGCATTAAGAATAGTGTAAAAGGTCATGCAAAAAATGGCTTGTTTAAATCAAATTTAATTTAAGGTGTTTGTTCCCCATTACATCATAGGTATCATAGATTTTGAACATAAATATCCATAACCACATCCTAAAAATGAATATATTTAGTTTTTATTTATGATATATAAATAGATATTGCACTGCACATTACACGTATTTGAATAACCTATGTAAAACCCTTGCACCTTTCCTAGTTCCAAGATGAAGATAATTCGTTATATTTTAATAAAACAATAACTCTTTTGTTGTAAACATTTTTATGACTACAGTAATTAATCTATTGCATGAGCCCTCTTATTTATATTTTATTTTGAATGTCACATTATAGTGATGCATCTTTATTTCTTATTTCTTAGTAATTTAAATATGTAATATAATTCCCCTGACCGGGTGTGATGGGAAGGAGAACCCTTGGAAGATCAACAACATGTGTGAAAATAAATAGGATAGGGATGGTAGGAGGCCGACTCAAGCACCCCACAAGAATGTGACAATAAGGACCAAGAGAGAATGGAAATCGGTGTCAGCTGCCTTGGGAAGGAAAATGGTAACGCAAGATGTTATATGAGGGAGAAAGGTGGTGAGGGAGGTTAGATTATGCATGTAAGGTCTAAGGAGGAAATTTCCCACCATAGACAAGACTGGTAGCAGGGGAGAGGAACTTTCTTGTGGAAGGAGGGATTGTCACCACAAGTAGGAAGATGCCACCAATGCTTCGGAGGGAAACTAGTATATACTACAAGCTGGCCTTAGTCTTGATATCGAGTCAATGTTGCAAGAATGGAGGCTGGTTTGGCAATGAATGGTGATGGTTCCACGTGTTTCTGGTGAAATTTGGTTCATTTCTCTGTTTTTGATATCCAATATTTTAATTTCTATATTATATGGTAACCTACTAGAAAAGAGGGGGATGCATGGAGGGTTAGGGGCTTCTCTTGGAACTTGAATTGTGAAGATAGATCCTGCTTTCATAAATACAGGTGTTTGGGAGCTGGAAGTGGCTGAGGCACCCATGAGAGCCTACAATAGCCTTGAAATTCTGTTGGCAAGAGAGGAGAGGAAGGGGTGTCTGGGGTCCAAACCACCTACATGTCTATGTAGTTTGGTTTTTTCTTGTCCTCTAGTCATGTTATAGCACACTGGGCTAGGAATGGGCTGTCGGTACCTTATAAAGCTAGGAATTCTGACCTACCAGCCATATTTTAGTTTCCTAGTAAACATTTGGTTCAGTGGGGAATTAAAGGGGATTCAGTAGACTCTAGCCCCAGCGCGACTATTAATTATGCAATGCCGTCGTTAATTTCATGGAACCCGAGACATGGGAGGGTCGAGGGTAGAATGAAAATCCTGAGGGAAGGAATGTTATCTATGTTGGGTATGTCCTTCACAAACATTTCAGTCAACCCCATGAAGGTCAAGTTATATGGTAGTTTCAAAGTTCATAGGGTTAAGAATTGTGAGCCGAGGTCACCAAACATCAGCGTGCTTGTTGATTCAGTTAAATTTTGGTCAGCAACTTGCATCCCAATACTTGAGTATTCCAAAACTTGTGATTCTGTCAAGTTGGTTGAGGTAGGGCCTATACCAGGAAGCTAGAGGGTTGGTTGGACCAAGGGGATAACGGAGAGGTGGAGGGAAGAAATTCATTTAAATCTAGGAACATTGAGGATGAAGGCAAGTCATGAAGGGGTTAGGGGGAATTCGGGTTAGACTCCTCCAACCCAGAATCATGACTCTATAATGGTGCTCCACAAGGAATGGCCAGATGGAAAAAATGACATTTGGTTTGGTCTTAATGTTTCTACTTACCCTACTCTTACAGTTATTTTTAATCTTCCTCTCCGTCCAACTCTGATGCTCTTGCTCCAGGAAAAGGAAAGAATATGGGTGGGGTTGTGGTTCGAAGGAACTCTAATTGAAGGAAAAATGGTGAAGGCTTAAACGGGAATCAGAAGAAGAGGGCATCACCATGCGTGCAAACATACTGTCAACAAAAGGAAAATGTTGATGGCCTTGACCAATAATACCCAACGGAAGAGGAGCAGGAAAACAAGAGAGGAAAATATGCAGAACCTCATGCATGCATACAGTGGAGGAACTCTAGTACAGGTCAATGCCCTAATTTAGACACGGGAGGCGGATTTAAATGCCAAGGTAGTGACAGAGTCACTTCCAGCAGAGGACTGGGAGCCCTTGCTCATAGTGTTCGGACACACTTGATGTAGGAAAACGCTATTCAAACAGATAGTCAAGCTCTAATGGGTTATTAATAGCCTATTGGCAATGGCCATGACAACAATTAGGAATCTTCAGAAACCGCCGCAAACAAAGAAATTGGGGCTAAGCTTAAAATATATTCAAAGGGAGATCCAGGCTATATAGATGCAGTAGTACCACCAGAATGTCTGCTTAGGCCAAATGGAGAAATAAATTCAAATGTTGCTACAGAACAAAATGCTAGGGTCGAGTGCTAAGGACCAAACTCCCATTGAATCTTTAGATGACTAAATGAAGATACGATAGGCAGTAATGCAATTTTTTTGTTTACTATAATGATCTGGTTAGATAGCATTTACTTTGATAGCGAAATGTTTAAACATATAGTAGATACAACATCTTATTTAAAATGGATGGATATGTTCAAACTCTTTAAATTTTAAATGACATATGATGTTGATTGGTGGCCAACAGACCTGGTCTCCTTCAGGCAAGTTGAGGCCACTAGACATTTTTTATTCCCTGCGTTATATACGATTAATAGAAAAGAAAGTATTGTGAAGCTTACAAAAAAATAATGTAATATAATTGTAAAAGGTAAGGTTATCAAGTTGTTATTAATATAAAGATTTAAATATGAATTTTTTTAAAATAATGCTAATTAAAAGGGAATTTAATTGACTGGAGCTTTTTATAAATAACTTAAAAATGAATTATATTTAAAACAAAAATAAATACAATATATATTTTAAATTGAAATATTTAGTTTAAATGAATGTGAGTTATTGAATTGATGTGATAATTTTTCCATCACTCGAATGTTAACATGGTTAATACTTTTGTTATTATACTTTACTATTCTTTAATAATGAGTGAGTAAACATTTTACCCATTTTTAATTTGAAACAATAAGTAAACAATCCTCACTCTTGATTTGATTTAAAGGAGTGCTTACTGTGTATATGGTATGCATTTATAGTTTGGAAATTTTTCACATCATTGAATTGTTTATTTTACATATATTTGTTTTGTATGTGGAATAGATAACTTGTAAATCTCAATTTTATATTTACAAAGTATATATACAATGGAGATAAATTTAATATATATATCAAAAACCGTTAAGAATATGTATTTCTTTTATAAAATATTATAGATACAAATTCAAAGAGGATTAAAATATATATACCTTTACAAACTTTAAATGAAAAAAATCTCATATATGAATTTAATATTT
>APFE030657648.1:74918-89741 GCA_000404065.3 Pinus taeda
CTGCCACCGATCTGCAGTGTCTGTCACTCCCGCTCCAATGAGCAAATTCGACGTTTCCAACACAGCCAAAACAATGATCTGATCACAATTGATCTGATCCACCTTGCCCGGATTGATCTGCCACTTCGCCGATCCTGCTTTCGTTGCAGATCGCCAAGCAAAGTCAAGGTTTCCCGCAAATCTCCTCTAGCGCTTTCCCGATCTGTCTCTCCCAGACTGATCTGCAAATCCACCAATCTGCACCGTTTGCAAACCGCCAAGCGAATTTCACGTTGTTCACAGATCCCCCTGGTGCTACCCCAAGCGAAAAATCCGCGCTAATTAAAAAACGCTTAGAGTAATTTAATTGGCGCGATTTTCCCGATAAAATCCATGCTTAGCACAATTTATCCCTCAAAATACGCACTAATTCCTCTTCTGGCGTGATTGTCAATGCAAAACCCGCTCTAATCGGCCTTTCTGCTAAGAAAAAAAAAAAAAATTCGAGTCCGAGCCAGGTGTTCTGTAGTCCACCTGCTCAATCGAGCACAGAGCTCTCCTGTACACACAGCCACACAGGCACTTCAATCCACACAGTCAAGCTAGCTACTACAGGCACTTCAGCCTCATAGGTGACAAAAGACCAGGCTCACTCAATCTGAGCTCTGATACTAAGATAAAATGTGAACAAAATTTGAATTGAAAGAGATGTAGCTCTCAGGTGTGGCCTGCACCTGGAGACTACACTCACAAAACTTGAGAGATTTCTCTCGTTCACTCTATTACTTAATCAATCAAAGATTACATCATTAAATACAATACTAGGAAATAGGAAGTTGCACCTAAACCCCATAACTATAGGAACTAATCCTAAACTAGGGAGAAAGTTACAACAATGTAACCATTTTCTCCATTAGTATCAAAATAATATTAATTATTCTCAACTGACTTGGAGGGTATTGTTTAAAAAAAAATTAATGTATTGCTTTTAAAGGAGGCCTTGTTCATAAAAGGGGTACAGATTTCTTAGAAACAACCTGCAACGAAATTTTTGAACGAGGGTCTAACTTATTCTGCACATTTTAATATCCTTTTTAAAGAAATGGTGTGTGAAAGCTTTTGTGAAAGAGAATTTATAGACCCATCTAGTTGTAGAAATTGAGGAGAATCCATTGCAAAGGTTTTTCTTATTGCAGGAAGCTGCTATCTCAAAGTTATTTTGTTTGTTGAGTCACAATTAGCCAACAGGTAACAAATGGGAAAAGCTGAGAGGTAGAGACAGTCAAAGCAACAACAATAGTTGTTTGAGGTTTATTTGAAAGATTTGGAAACCAAAAGGAAAAAAGAGTGCTTTTGCATTGAAATGCATAAAGGAATGCATAGATGACAACATTCTTCTCCTCATTGGAGATGCAAATACAACCAAGGGGGATACCCTTGAGAAAATTTTTGGTGTGAGCGAAAGTATTCAAGTTGAAGATGAAGGTGGATCTGTAGGAGTAGCTCTACAACAAGATGAAGATTTTGGTGAATCTCATTTCAGAGTGGATGAAAATGACGATGATGTGTTATCAGGAGTAGAGAATGAACACAGATGCTAGTGAATCTCACTGTTCAAAATCACAAGTGGATGGCCATTTAGTGAATCCAACAACAAAGCTTGCTAATGACATTGAAGCTATCATTGGGAGAAATGAGTGGTATTGATAATCTGGAAATTAAAATTGCTAATGTCAAGTTTGATTAAGAAAATTTACACAATGATGAGTGTTTCCACATGATGTAAAAGAAAAATATCAGAGACATGATATTATTTTATGAGAGAAGCCCACTTAGATTTGAAAACCAAGTGGAAGACAATTATTTTGCAACAACACACGTTAGTAAAGTAGTGGAAGCAACATAGGTGTAGAAGGAAGCACAAGAGGAGAAAACTCTCATTTCAGAGAAAACATAATAGAATCAACATGATTTTGTAGATATTTTTATGCTTAACATTGATTTTGAGTGTATAGACAATAGGAGCAACAAAAAGGAAACACCAAAATTTGAAGAAGAATTAAATTTCCTTGAAGTATGACTTGCAACATCATGTTTTGATGAAGTTTTCATAGTGGTTACATCAAGGAATATTCAAGGCAACATGGAGACTGTAGAAAATGGAGATGTTAATGAAATTTTCATGTATTGGAGTCATGAAGAGATAACATTATATTTTCATGTTATGTTGGGCCAACACGATTATCAAAATACTAGTGATGAAGAGCAGGTAATTGAACATGACATGTAGGATGAGTCTACATACAAAAGTTTTTTTTAAAGAAATAGATGATATGCATAGACATATTGGAATAATGGAAGAGTTGCATGAGCAGATGAAGAAACTAAAATTTGAAGCCAACAATGAAAAGAAAAAACTGAAGCAATTCAGTGGATACAAGATTGGGAAGAAAAGAAGAATAGAAGGAAATCTAGCTAATGTCAATTTTTTAAATTATAAGTATAGCACAGACTCAGACGAGTAGGCTTCCTAGTTTAAATTTTTGTGATTGTAATTAAGGAGGAGTGTTAGAGAAAATAATTCTAACCACTTGTTCATGTCTCCTAGATATCCTAACTACTAATCTAGGTTTCATAGTTAGTTTGAGTTTAGTCCAATTTAATTGAGTTATAGTTGAGTTCGAGTTTATTCATTTATTACCACTTGTCTCCTATAAAATCTTACTTAATAGTTACTAAATAACGTGAATATTAAGTTTGTTTCAATTGCAAATTTTGAATTTATTTTTTTCCCTATTTTCGGCCTTTGCAATCTTTAACAACATTAATGACCCAAAAATATGCCAATCTTCCCCTAGAATAAGGAAGATATAACATGATATCACTTCTCTTGATTTTAAATCCATTTGTAAGGATATGTCAAAAACTACATATTTCCCATTTGGCAAAATATTTTTCCATTCTTGATAAGCTATATTATTTGATCTTTTAACTAAACTAAACTAAACTTATATATATATATATATATATAGTCGAGCATAGAATCCAAAATACATATGAGCTTACCTTTGTCAAGAGAGAAAATGACTTGGCAAATACAAAGGAGCAATGGAAATATTCATATATTATATCCAATCCTCTCTGGCATATAATGAAAATTAGAAGAGCAAATATTTTGTTGAGGAGAAACAAGATTAGCACCATACAAGTGATCATGGAAAATAGTCATTAAAATACCAACCAAAACATATAAGTGTCTTACCTCAAGTACAACAGGGTATAAGCGCAAGGTCTCTTATAAAATCGCATGAAGATACTACATCTTACCTAATACTATATTTGTCAAGCTTTTAGACAACATAGTTAAAGATTCTTCCATGGACACACATTCATTAACCTCGATCAAGTCATGAACTTCTTGAAGATTCTATTTTCAACATCTGGGCTCTTGCAAAGAAGGTGAAAGAACCAACAAAGGATTACTGCAAATGTGTCGCGCCCAACAATGTTGAAATTAAGAAAAATATCTCATAGATACCAGTCAGAATCACTCTTTGGAGTCTTCTGAGTTGATGAAATAAACCGAGACAACATGTCTGGTTCTATCTGTAAATATTTTTGAAGCCAGAGACAGGGAAACAAGGTCATGAGTACCAGTACTAGTACACAGTGAATCTGTGGAAAGGGAAAATCAAACATTCACTTGTGAGATTTGGTCCAATTAAAGACTAGAGATGGGGAGGCTATTTTCTTGCATAGTTATTTTTGCACATATTTCTCAAGTCTTCTACTCTTAATGAGCTTTTAGACAAAATCATCCACCCTTTTCATGAATTTCCTCAAGGTAGGCTCTGACCAAATGTTGAAATATCCTATAATTTCCAAGTAATGACAAAATAATGGCACAATAGCATAGCATTTGCAATACCAAAAGCTTTTGCAAAAGATGCCTCTTCTCTAGAGTTGGTATTTGTTAAGTTGTTCACCTTCATCCCAAATGCTAGTTTGTAGATTGAATCCATTGTTAACCTCAATAAGAGGACCTATTGGCATTCATCCATCACAGAGTATCTACACTATCAAATCCTAACATGATTATTTACTCTGCTATCTTGTTATACAGTAGTTAGATTTATTCTTCCTAAGAATAGGTTATGGTATTCCCAATAACAATTGGTTATTATTATTCCAACTGGTATGGATTGGTATGGGTGGAGAAAAGATCAAAGACATGAATGTTGAATCTAAATTCTTTCTCACAATAACCATTTATTATAACAATGGCCAAAATGTATTGTTTTATATGACTTACCTTGTCCTCAACCATCATTACAACGTCTCTCTTTTCCAATTATCTTCATGTGCTTCATGTTAAGTGTGAAGCCAAATTCATGGAGGATTCTAGATTAGATTTTTCTAGATCTCTAGGATTCTAGATCCTCCTACACCACCAGTAGCTTCTAGATCATTCCAGATCTCCATCTGAATCACACACAGGATTCTAGATCCTTCTTTTGCCTCTATAAATTTGTAATTTCTCTGGCCAAGGAAAGCAAGCCAAGGCCCAAGCCTGTTATGTAATGCAAAGTGATTTATGTTCTCCAGTGATTGCTTTATCTATTTCATTGTTTCTGACTAAGTAATCTTGTCGTTTCTCCATTTGTCTGTCTCTATGAATAATTCTCTATTATTGCCATCTAAGTCTCTGAGTATAAATCAGTTGTGTGTTATGTATGCTCTGGTTTAACAAATGGTATCGAAGCTAGGTTCAAATATCCACCGTGCAAGCCACTTAGTGCCATCGCCTTGCTATGGCAGCATTCGTTAAAATGTTGGTTGTTACCCCTAGAGTTGTTGAAGGATCTGTCCAGGAAATAGTTGAGGAATGCTGGAACTAAAAGACAATTGTTGCAAGAAAAACAAGGTCATGGATCTATGTTGAAACATGTTTCTGGAGTTTGAAAAGTGGAGATTGGAGTTGAAATGTGGTGTTCGTAAGTTTTTTTTACATCAAGCTTGCACGTATACGTCAAGTTTTTTTTCTCAAACCAACATATGTATGTGTGAAATGTGAAAAGGTTAAAACATTATATATGTTTTTATATTTATTATGAAACATATATAATTATATGTTGGAATTTTGAAAAGTATATTTTAAAATGGAGCAAGAATTTTGAAAAGGGTATTTTAAAAGGAGGAAGGTCATTATTACTAAATTTTAAAGAGTAATAATTAAAGTTTTATATTTTAAGTGTTGTCTCCATTTGATTGAAAATGGAGACAACACTTACAGATATGGAGAAGTTGAGCGGAGCTAATTTTTCCCTATGGAAATCATAGATGGAGGATATACTGATTTTAAAGGATCAATATTTTTCGATTGAGGGGACAACAAAGAAACCCTCATCGATGAAAAACGAAGAGTGGAGTAAGCTAGATAGAAAGGTGATTGCAACAATCCACCAATATTTAGCAAAGAATATTTATTTCAATGTGTCCAGAGAAAAGACGGGAAAAGGATTATGGAAGAAGCTCCATGATCTATATGAGAAGAACACAACATCAAACAAAGTGTTCTTGATGAAGAAGCTTTATAATCTCAAAATGAAGGAGGGTGCTTCAGTTGTTGAGCACTTGAATGGATTTAATATTATTACTAATAAACTTGCCTCTATTAAAATCATTTTAGATGATGAAAATAGAGCTATTTTGCTAATGTGTTGCATGTCAGATAGCTGGGAAAATTTAATTGTATCTATGAGCACTTCAACAACTGTAGGGACCCTGAAGTTTGATGATGTCAGCAGTAGTTTAATGAATGAAGACCTGTGACGCAAGTCAATTACGGAAAACTAGGGAGGATAGGCTCTAGCTCTAGCTGATAGTGGTAGGAGAATGGATCAAGGCTGGCAAGGGTGACCAAGATTGAGAGGTTGATCAGAATAAAGGAGAGGAAGGATCATTATGGCAAACCCAGGAACATGAAGAAAGAATGTCGATTTTGGAAGAAACAACAAAAGGATCAGAGACTGTCCAGTACAAATCACAAGTCATCCAGCACAAATGAAGGTGAGACTACTACTGTAGCCACATATGGTGATGTGTTGCTTACTGTTTTAGTAGAGGATGCATGTGTATATACATCTAGCAGTAGCTTTGATTGGATCCTTGAATTTGGGGCATCTCGCCATGTAACCCCATGCAAAAATAGTTTTTTTTCATATAATCCTGGTGATTATGGTAGAGTACATTCAGGGAATAATCATTTTTGTAGCATTTTTGGAGTGGGAGATGTCGAGATCAAGATTAAAGAGGGACAAGATATATTGTTAAAATAGGTCAGGCATGTACCCGAAATGCACATGAGTTTAATCTCTATGGGACGGCTGGATGATGAAGGTTATTCAACAAGATTTGGAAAAGGAGGCTGGAAAATTAGCAAAGGTGCATTGATCGTGGCCAAAGGACCCACAACAGGAACATTATACACATTGAAGATAATGATAGGAAAATCAGATTTCGCTGCAATCACAAAAGAAGGAAATTCAGTAGATCTGTGGCATAAGCGTTTGGGTCACACGAGCGAGAGGGGCTTAAAAATCCTTATTGGTAAAAATTTATTGCTAGGTTTGAAATCCTACAGCCGTGATCTTTGTGACCATTGTATATATTGTAGACAAAGAAGGGTTTCATTCCTTAGAGGTGGCCATCAGAGAAAAAAATGTGTTAAAATTGGTACACTCGGATGTGTTTGGGCCTATTAATGTCAAATCATTAGGAGGAGCATCATATTTTGTAACATTTATAGATGATGCATCAAGGAAAGTTTAGGAATATCCTATGAAAAATAAAACTGAAGTGTTTGGAATATTTAAAAAATTCCATGTTGCTATTGAAAGAGAGACTAACAAATTGTTGAAGTGTTTAAGAACAGATAATGGTGGAGAATATTTCTCAAATGCATTTAAGGAATATTGTAACAGGTTTGGCATAAAGCATGAGAAGACTATGCCTAGTACTCCTCAACAAAATGGTGTTGCAGAAATGATGAATGACACCATTTTGGAAAAGGTGCAAAGTATGTTGTCCAATTCCGACTTGGAGAAGAATTTTTGGGATGAAGCAGTCGGGACCACTTGCTACCTCATAAATAGATCTCCAACTACAGCCTTGGATGGCAGTATCCCTGAAGAAGTTTGGACTGGTAAGAATTTGAATTATTCTCACTTGAAAATCTTTGGATGTGAAGCATTCGCACATATTCCCAAAGAAAATAGAAGTAAGCTAGATGATAAATCTATGAAATGCATTTTTTTGGGATATGCGGATGAAGATCTTGGTTATCGTCCATGGGATCTAGTCAAACATAAAATTATTAGAAGTAGGGATGTTATATTTAATGAGTCAGAAATGTTCAAGAGGATTGTAGGTGAGTTGGAGGTCAAGAAGGTTATTGACAAGTTTGAAGAGCAGCAAGAAAACATACCACCAATACAAGAAAATGAACAACAAATTCAGGAGCATGAAGAACAACAAGTGCAAAATGATGAACAATAAGAAGAAGGAATCTTGCAGGAACCTTTACAGGAGATTCAACCTAATAATGCACTACCATAGTTGGTTCACAGATCCTCTAGGCCTCATAAGCCTTCACAAAGGTATCCTCCTTCAAACTATATTTTGTTCACTGATGAAGGTGAACCTAATTGTTTTCAAGAAGCTTGTAAATTCAAGCACGATAAAGAATGGAAGAAGAAATGAACTCTTTGCAAGAAAATAAAACTTGGGAGTTGGTAAACCTCCCAAAAGGTAGAAAGGCTCTACAAAAAAAATGGGTGTACAAGATTAAGCATGAAGGTGATGAAAAGAAGGAGAGGTATAAAGCAAGGCTGGTGGTGAATTTTTTTGCCCAAAAAGAAGGTATTGACTTCACTAAAATTTTCTCACCTGTTGTTAAAATGTCATGCATTAGAGTCATTCTTGGTCTAGTTGCTACTTTAGACCTAGAATGTGAATAGTTAGATGTAAAAACTACTTTCCTTCATGATGAATTGGAGGAAGAAATTTATATGGAGCAGCGAGAAGGCTTCATAGAAAAAGGCAAAGAAGGCATTCTTTGTAGGTTTAAGAAGAGTCTCTATGGGTTGAAACAAGCACCTTGACAATGGTACAAGAAATTTGATTCATTCATGTTGGAACATGTTTTCAAAGGTTGGAATCTGACCATTGTGTCTATATCAAGAGGTATGATCGAGGAAAGTATATTGTATTATTGTTATATGTGGATGACATGTTGATTGTTGGGCATGATAAGAATAATATCAATAGGTTGAAGAAAGATTTGGGTAGCAAATTTGAAATGAAGGATTTGGGACCAACACAACAGATATTGGGCATGCGGATTATGCGTGATAGGAAAAACAAAAGGTTGTTGTTGTCACAAGAAAAATATATCAAGAAGATGCTTGATAGGTTTAATATGAAGGATGCCAAGCCAGTTGGTACACCCCTTACAGCCCACTTTAAGCTGAGTATTGAATTATGTCTTAGTAATGACAAGGAGAAATATAGATGAGCAAGATTCCTTATGCTTCAGCAGTTGGCAGCTTAATGTATGCCATGGTATGCACATGACCAGACATTGCATATTCAGTGGAAGTAGTGAGCAGGTTCCTTACCAATCCAGGCTAACAATATTGGCAAGCAGTAAAATGGATTTTCAGGAATCTCAAGGGTACTAGTCATTAGTGTTTATGGTTTGGTCATGATAAGATTGTGCTTGAAGGATTTACAGGTGCAGATATGACTAGAGATATGGATACCAGAAAGTCCACTACAAGTTATTTGTATACATTTGCAGGTGCAGCAGTATCTTGGGTGTGAAGGCTAGAAAGAATAGTAGCCCTCTCTAGAACAAAAATAGAGTACATAGCTACAACAGAAGCTTGTAAAGAGATGTTGTGGATGCAGCAATTCCTAGGAGAGATAGGAATAAAGCAGGACAAGTATGTGTTATATTGTGATAGTCAGAGTTTCATTCACTTGGTGAAGAACCCAACATTTCATTCAAAAACCAAGCACATTGGCTTAAGTTACCATTGGATCTGACATGTGTTGGAGGAAGAACAATTATCCTTGGAAAATATGCATATAGATAGGAACCCTACTGATATGCTCACTAAGATTCTACCACGAAATAAACATGAGTTATGTAGAGGCATGGTAGGACTCGGTGTGACTTGATTACTCTTATTTGGCTTCAAGTGGGAGAATGTTAAGTGTGAAGCCAAATTCATAGAGGATTCTAGATTAGATTTTCCTAGATCTCCAGGATTCTAGATCCTCCTACATCGCCAGTAGTTTATAGATCATTCTTGATCTCCATCTGAATCACACACGGGATTCTAGGTCCTTCTTTTGCCTCTATAAATTTGTAATTTCTCTGGCCAAGGAATGCAAGCCAAGGCCCCAAGCCTATTATGTAATGCAAAGTGATTTCTATTCTCGAGTGATTTTTTTATCTATTCCGTTGTTTCTGACTCAGTAATGTTGTTGTTTCTCCATTTTTCTGTCTCTGTAAATTATTCTCTATTATTGCCATCTAAGTCTCTAAGTATAAATCCGTTGTGTGTTATGTATGCTCTGGTCTAACACTTCAGATTTCTAGGCTCAGTGGTAGAAATGTAGATGAAGGTAGGATAAGATATTGCGTAAGTTTTGTAGCATCTGTGGTGATAACTAGAAAACCATGTAGAAAATTTGTAGGAATGTGCAATTCACATAAATTCACTATAGAAAATCTGTAAGAATCTATGAAAATATGTAGGAATTTGCAATCCACACTCAGTGCAGAAAATATAGTAAGAGACACAAACTCAACGTAGAAAATATAGTACAAGCTAAATATAGAAAAAATACAGAGTAAGAGGTAAACCTTGACATCATTTGGAAAATTAGGTTTAAGTGCTGAAAATGTAGGAGAATGTAGGATAAGCTATTGCGCATGTTTTGTAGCGGCTATAGAGATCGGCTAGAAATTCATGTAAACGATTAAAATTGAAAATGAAATTCACTATAGTGGCAACCAATGGTGGATATGGGTCTACATTCCCTCCTTTCGTTTTGATTAGAATCATCAACGACAGTGCAGTTTCTAAAGAAATCTGAATAACTATAGTTATAGCTATAGTTATAGAAGAACTACAAGAGGACCCTTTGAACAGAGTTTCGGTATTACTGCGCGTGTAGCCATGAATGACTGACTCAAATTTGCAAATGATGAAAGTGGAAGACCACATCCCTGATCAGATCAAGGGTTACAATAACCTTTGTCTATACATGATACTATTTACCAAGATTCTGCGTATTAAGGTTTTAATGGATAGGTAGGCAAACAACATGTTGCACTCCCCATTAATGGTAGTGTTGATCCAGCTCTCCCGTGTGTTTTGTGGCATGTGCTTAACACTAGTAATGTGTTTTTTTACTAAACATGCAGGTTTTGGTGTAACGACAATCGTGACTCCAACAAGTGGTATCAGAGCCAAAAGGTCTCGAGTTTGAAACACACCTAGCTCGCATTAAGGGGGGGAGATTGTTGCGCTCCCTTGTGTTTCGTGGCATGTGCTTAACACTAGCGATGTGTCTTTTTACTAAACCTACAGGTTTTGGTGTAACGGAAATTGTGTCTACAACAGGTGGTATGAGAGCCAAAAGGTCTCAAGTTCGAAACACATCTGGCTCGCATTGAGGGGGGAGATTGTTGCACTCCACATTAATGGCGGCATTGATCCAACACTCCCGTGTGTTTCGTGGCATGTGCTTAACACTAGCGATGTGTCTATTTACTAAACCTACAGGTTTTTGTGTAATGACAATTGTGTCTCCAACACAACAGGAAAATAGATCTCTAATTCAGCATCTTTCCCCATGAAATCCACCAACTTGCTCATTGTCAGCCTCTTACTAAACACTTTCTCACTAAAGTTCAAGGTCTAGCCTCTTCAAGGGACCCCTTGGGCCCCATTGGTGTTGGCTCTTCAGGTCATACTTCATGGCATTTCCAGTCAGTTGTGTGCTTTCGTTTAGTATCTAACACAAGAATGTTGCTACTTCGTCATTTTGGCATCACTCAGCCTCGATGCATGGACAACTATGATGGTTATGCATCTTGTAATACCTTTATAGTTCCTACCATGGAGTATACTCTAAATTTTGGTCTCAAGAAACTATAGGGAACTATAGTTCCCCTACTGGTATGGTTTCTCACTGCCTCATTGCAGTAGGAAAAGCTCAATATGTAATATGTTTATGCTGATAGGCACCCCCTTATTGGAATTGGTCACTTTAATCATTTTACTAATTAAAAAATGTAATCTCACTGTTAAATTTAAAGATGCTAGTATATTCTCGCCATTGGCATAATATCAATGGATTGAATTCACACCACTAACTTCATTACATATCTAAATCACATGATTAAACCTTCTTTAAATTAAATTTTTACAAAGCTTGATTACAAATTTACCATGTCATTTGTTAATTGATAGCTATAAAGATTAATGAGAATGAAAAATGTTACACACACCTACCATACGCTTGTCATAGTTGTGGAAAGGTGTATTTCGAATAAGATAGTAAGATCATTATTTGTTTCAAAACATTGATAACGTGTGTCCAATTCTAAATAACAAGTGTGAGTCAGTTTCATTAACCTTTCTATCAATTTCACCCTTTAATGTTCTTAATAATAATTTGTAGAGAGATAACCTGAACAAAGAATTTTTTTATTCAAATAAATTCATTGTTTCATTTGGTATTTTTAAATTTAAAATTAGAAATGCAGTAGAGCTAAATTCTGTGAGAAATTCATTTATGTAATGTAAAACATTGAAAACTACACAACAATTTCGCATTCCCAATTTGTATGCAATGTTAAATAAATTATATTCTTTACAACATTATACTACTCTCAAAGTCTATTGGGTAGATATAACACAACACTGCGACTATTAAAAAGAAACCTAAATAAATGTATATTCATGCTCAAGTGAAGGACATATAGATTGACTATTAGCAATGATATTTATGATTGACTACAATCATATTTATTAAAAACTAGAGTTAATGTTGAAATATAAATTTATATATATAATATATATAATAATATATATATATAATATATATATATATATATATATATATATATATATATAGATATTATATGGATGTATATAATTACATTGTTTTTATATCTACATTCAATTACCTTTAGTTTATTTTTCTTTGTCATTTTATGCTACCGACAAAAATTTTACCAAATGTTCAAGAAACTCAAAATGGATCATTAAGGATAAATACATATAAATAATATGCATAAATAATTCTCAGGTTTAATGTTCTTCTTTATTTTCGCATGACTATCATTTAGAATAGAAATATATTAAAATTTCAGTTTCTGATTTTTATTTTCAACCAACTTTTTAATTTAAAATTATTTGGCCTTCCTTAAAGAAATAATAATGGGCTTCTAGAAAAAAAAATCATGAAAACAAATAAATTATTATGCTTTTTAATCTATTCAAAAGAATGTTTTAAGAAAGTTAAATTAGATCATTTTTTTCATTTTTACATACAATAATATTGTGTACAAAGGCCACATCTTCCATACTCAAAACCACAAAACATTAGATATCATCAAACTTCAAATTTTGGTTAGTCTCAATACAAAGGGGTTATGGTTAATTCTGTATTTATGTTCCTTTTTTCAATTTTTTTGAAAATGATAGGTGAGGTATACAACAACATCCTTGCTAAAGTCATTTATAACAATTTAAATATCAATAGAATACTAAAACTTTAAAAAATGGAATAACCAATAGAAATGTATTTGAAAAATATAAAAGTAGTTACCACCACCATAAAATTGTTTAGTGTTTATAATGTACCCTAATAAGACTTAAGGAAATTCATTAGGAATTTAAATATAACCATTAAAAATCATAGATTATTAAATCTTTTGAATATTGTGTATCAAGTGAAAATCCTAACAACGTATATTATGAAAGCCATGGTATCAAGAACCTATACTTTAAATTATTGTGTAACATATAAATCTCTACTCAAATAAACATAATTGAACATAATATAGATTTTTATATTCAAATATGTGAAAAAACTTCACACATAATTCTTAAATGAAAGGACGTTCTTGAAATTAAAATAAAATTATTAGAATTCATTTATGAAGCATCTTTCAATTGAAAAGAATTTTTTTGGAAACTCAGAATGGATCATTGAAGATAAATACATATAAATAATATGTATTAATAATTCTCAAGTTTAGTGTTCTCCTTTGTGCTGGCGTGACTATCATTTAGAATAGAAATATATTAAAAATTCATTTTCTGAGTTTTATTTTCAATCCACTTTTAAATTTAAAATTATTTTTTCTTTCTTTAAAAAATTATAACTTGTTTCCAGCAAAAGAATCTTGAAAACAAATAAATTTGTGGATTTGAAGCATATGTGTTGTGTTATTTATTAGTATTTAACACTCTTTTAATTGCCATTTAAGAATTTTAATATTGTTCTTGGCTAGTCACAACGAAAAATTGATGCTTTGTTTATAAGGCTTTAATACTTTTGAAATTTTCATTTCAACCTTTTAATATTGTGCTTAAACAATCACATGAAAAAATGGATGCAAGTGATTAATATAATAAAGAAAGAATTCATCATCCCTTGAGTCATTCGATACCAAGCAATTATTAACTCTACAATACAATTTATGTAATATTCATTTAGTTTAGTACATGTTTTATACATTAATACATTCTGTAAGAGTAAGATACGTCAATAAAGCTGGTTAGAAATCAAAATTTATTACAAAACATATTGATCTCTTTGTTTAACTATAAAAGCTTTGTTTAACTATAAAAGTTAAACACAATACATGAACCCTTTAAATATACCTCTTTAGATGAAATTTTTAATTTAATAAATTTCAAATTTAATGGAATTAGAGAAAATTTCTTGGATCAAAATTCAACTCCCCATTATCAATTAGATATAATAGAGATTTCATCAAAACTAAAATTTAAATCCAATACTTTTTGAACCAATTGAAACAGTCTACATTCTCACTTACATCTTGTTATTTTTAGCCCGGTGAAAAAGTGGAGAGTTTGAGTGGAAGAGTTTGGCACCAGATGCAAGCATGCTTTTCTAATTGAGTATTGAGAACTATTTGTCCACCGAAATCTAGCCAGATTGTACTAGCCGTAATGTACTTGAATATCACTAATGTACAACAAAATCTATATCCCTAATCTACGACAAAATCTACAACATCACTTCTCTGTTGTTTTAACTTTTGCAATTGCCTCATGTATTGCAAACTAATATCAAAGTCATTGGCGGAAATGAAAACTTAAGAAATGCCTCTAATTTTTTTAGAATATTTAATTTAATAAATTGATTTATTATTGAGTTTTTTAAAAGATTATCGGTAAAAATGGAAAATATGAAACATGGAAATAGTGTTAATAAAACTTTTAATAAATAAATCCAATTTATAAGTTTTTTTGCAAACAAACCCGATATCAATGGTTCAAAGTAGAATGATGTTAAGTGGAGTCATAAATATATATACATATATTTTTGCGTTTTAAAGAAGAATCCACAACAGCACTTCATTCTGTACAATGGAAAATGAAAACGCATTTCATTAATCACAATGGAAAATGAAAACTTAATGAATTTAAAACCAATTTTCTTGTAGTATTTTTATTGTTTTAGTCGGTAGATGTAGTTGTTTTAATATTAATATTATTAATATTAATT
>APFE030657648.1:94551-171994 GCA_000404065.3 Pinus taeda
TTACACATATGTGTAAATAGGTTAATTAAAGTATGTAATTATATTATATTATCATATATATATAATATTTGATGGGCAATGTTTAAATAGTTGACAATGATTGAAGTTTGTCAACCCTATGTTTAACATGTTTAATAATAGTCAACATGATGATATAGTCAAACATAGTCAATCTCTCTAGTCTAAATGTGGAAAATGATAGTCAACCATGTTCAACATAGTAAAACAATTGTTAACCATAGTCACAACATAGTCAACCATATCCTCTCATTATCATTATAGATGACCATAATCTATCATAGAAAACTATTGTCAATTGTCATCAAATTAGCCAAATATCCCAATGTGACAAGCTATTGTCTCATTATGAAAAACCTGGTTGCAATGTTACATTGTGGAGTGTGACAAAATTTTGTTGAACATCGAAATGGTGCCACAATATGCCAATTTATCAAAAGTCGCAGTGTGACATTTGAAAATCAGTTAACCATATTTATTAATGTGGTCAACCATAGTTTCCACAATCAATGTTTAAAAACCATTATCAACCCATGCTCGACATGGCCAACCAATGTTAATATTGTCAAACATGGTCAACCTAGGTTATCATCGTAAAATATAACCAATTGTTGACTAGAAGTACATTGCAATTTAGTTAATGTTACAATGTGACATTACAAATTTGGGTTTAATATTAGTGTTTCTAATATTGGGTTTAAAATGTTGTGTTTACTATTACGTTTATAATATTACGGTTTTTTATTAGTTTTATAATATTAGGATTTATAATATGAGGTTCATAATATTATATTTAGTATTAGGGTTTCAAATGTTGATCTTTAATATTGGGGTTTATAATATTCAATTTAATATTAGGGTTTAATATTTGGTTTTTGAATCTTATGATTTGTAATATTAATGCAAGGTTTATAATATGAATCTTATATTTTAACCTTAATCCATTGGTTTTGTAATCCTTTAGATTTAAAATATAATCCCTTGGGTTTATATATTAATAATCCTATGAGTTCATTAATTCGTTGGGTTAATAATATTAATTCCAAGGTTTTATAATATTAAGCCATTAGGTTTTTGATAATAATCCCTTGGGTTTATATACTAACAATCTCGTGAGTTCATTAATCCCTTGGATTTATAATATTAATTCCAAGGTTTTATAATATTAAGCCATTAGGTTTTTAATAATAATCCCATGGGTTTATAATATTAACCTTAGCGTAATGCATGAAAAAATTGAACACTTATTTTACGAAATCTGCAAAAAAGTGAAATTTTCGGAGCTGCTACCATCCATGAGAGTTTTGGTTTAGGGTGTTGTCATTGGTCACCATGGCGGGGCTTGGAGGAGGGAGATCAACTTCCTCATACAGTCAAGTGGTTGCAGGCAGAAACAAGGGAGTTGGATCGCATCGCTTCAAGAAACCAATGGAGGTGGTAACAAAGGCTAAGAATACAGAAAAATAAAAAACTATCAGACCTCAAGGACACAAAGAGAATCATGAGGAAGCTAGTAAGGAGAAGAGGACAGAGGCTAGCAGTCCGAAATTTGCTCCTATGAGTACTTTAGGGGTCTGTAAACCCAAGCCGACCACTATTCCTCGAGTCATGTTAAGTGACACAACGCGGTAGGTACACAGAGGCACATGTTCGAGTATGTTATTATCTGTAAATTTATGTGGATTTGGCCAACAAAGAAGGCTTTGCAAGCATGGATAAGGAACCACTAGAAGCCAAAGGGGGAAATAGACCTTCACCTTGGGTCCAAAGGCTTCTTCATGGTGGTTTTCACAAGCGTAGAGGATAAAGACAAAGTGTTTGAGGGAGGACCCTATTTTTATGCTTCTACAGGCCTTTATATGAGACCATAGGTAATGAACTTTATCCCAAAATGACAAACATTCACCTTGGTTCCAGTATGGATAAGACTATATTCCCTTCCTTTAAATTATTGGTTGTCGAAGTCTCTAGAGGCTATCAGCAACAAGCTAGGGAATTTTATTAAGATCTCATATGCTACTCTAAGAGGCAAGTACACCTCCTTCGCCCGGATATGTGTGGAAATGGACTTATCTGGGGAAATCTAGATGTAATCATTTTAGAAGTGTATGACAAGCAATGGGTGCACACAATGGACTATGAACACATCCCATTTAGGTGCCGTAAGTGCCATGAGCACGAACACCTATACAGGGGTTTCCCGTTGAACAAGCTGGAGAGCAATATGAAAGCCACTACAGGCAAGGATCCCGAAGGTTTTACTAAGGTTAGGGGTAAATGGAAAGGAGGCAAGTTGTACCAAAATAAAATTAATTAAGACGGATAACCGAGTCACACCAGCTTAAATATGTTAGAAGAAGAAGTTGAAAAAAATGGGACAAACCAAGAATTAGAGAATATTCCCACTAAGGAGGAAAATGATACTAATATGCAGTAAATACCATAAAACAAAAAACAAAAGGATGATATATCAAGCATTATGGAGCTTACTAGGGACCACGAGATGACCCCTGGAATGGAAGACCATGAACTGTAGGAGATTCTAAAGAGGGAGAATTTAGATCTAGAAAAGTTTCTAGAGTAGGGAATCACCAAAGGGGTAGACTCTCTGCCAACAGAGGAGTTTGACAAGGTTAAACATCTCTTCCTCCAGATATCGCAAATGAGGTGTTCTAGAGGAAAAAGAAACCATGATAGCCAAGAGAATATGAGAGTGAAAACGATGGAGGATACACTGATGCATTCTTCCAAGAATCTGGGTAGGAAAAGAGGAAGAAAAACATAGAATGAGTTGTTGACTGAATGTGGGAAACTTATGATTAACTCAGGGAAGATGAGGGATCTTACCAGTTACTCCTTTACAAACCTTTCTTAATGAAGCTTACAACTTGGAACATTAGGGGTCCTGAAGTAAAAGGAAACTAAGAGCCCTTAGCAGAAGAATAAAAGAAGAAAAATCAGATATGGCGTTTATTCAGGAAACAGAATGTTCGATGGAAAAGATCAAAGAGATAAATAGCAAATGGTTAATCAAGTATGAGTATCTAGAAGTTAATGTTGATAACTCGGCAAGTGGGATTTTTACTCTATGGGATCCTCAAAAGCTTGGAATCCTAGATGTTGAAGCTTCTAGGAACTATCTGTCATTGGTGATTCAACGTTTGGGTGATAAGGAGATATACATGATCACTAATGTATATGGTCCCCAAAAACTAGAAGACAAACTTAAGCTTGTCACCTCCCTTGAGAGGCTAAGAGAGAGATATCCTGATATGCTCGGGACTCTTGTGGGGGCTTTAAATATGATGAGATCTCTTATAGAGAAAAAAACGGTGGTATCAGAAAACTAGGTAGAGATTCCATTGCCTTCCAGAACTTCTTAAATAACATGGTGATAGTCGACACTATAACAGTAAATGGCACTTATACTTGGAATAATAAGAGGCGAGGGGCTTCCCAATTTGCCTCTAAACTAGATAGATTCATAATCTCAGAGGACCTCTTTCTCAAGGGCCTTGATATGTCAACTTCAATCCTTCCCTTTGGAGGCATAGACCACTGGCATGTCCAGCTTGAAGCTACTTTCATGGGTACACCAAGGAACAAATATTTTAGGTTTGAAAATGTCTGGCTCTCTTACCTAGACTTTACTAGCGATATTGAAAAATGGTGGGTGGAAGATATGCCCGTTGAAGGCACTAAAATGTTCATGTTGTAGTAGATACTTAAACACATCAAATATAGGCTTAAATATTGGAACAAAAAAGAGTTTGGTAATATTTATAAAGCCAAAAGAGAAGTTGAGAAGAAACTCTAGGAGATTAATCAGATCATCATCTCAAAAGGTTTTACCAAGGAAAGGAAAATTCAGGCCGACTCTCTTCAGAACGAATGGGATGATCGGTGCATGTAAGAGGAGATTTTGTGGAGATATAAATCGAGGGTGCAATGGATTAGACAAGGAGAAAGAAACAAGAAGTTTTTTCATATATCAATATTGGATCATATATTTCATAACATAATTTTAAAACTTAAAGATTCTCAAGGGAAGTATCTATTCTCTCACAAAGAAATGGAATTTTTCCTAGTTGAACACTTCCTTAGGATAGTAAAGGAGTCTCTCGTCGAAAGATCTCAATTCATTAACAAATTCACCAAGTTCATTCCTAAGCTTGTAACCAGGGAAGACAACCACATTCTTAATAGGCCAGTGTTTGAAGAGGAGGTTAGTGAAGTTATCAATGAGATCCAAAATGGGAAAGCTTCTAGCCCTGATGGCTTCAATGTGAATTTCTTCAAAGCTTGCTGGAAAACAGTCAAAAAAGATATCCTTGATGTTGTGGAAGACTCTAGAAGATCCAAAATTATTTTGAAAGATGTTAATTCCTATTTAATAGCTTTGATCAAAGCAAGAGAAAACTATGACACCAAACAGATTCAGACCCATACCCTTATGCAATGTGGTGTACAAAATTATTTCCAAAGTGATCGCTAACAGACTCAAGCCTCTTCTTCCTGCTCTCGTCTCAAAGGAGCAAACTAGATTTGTTGAAGGAAGATAGATTCTCAACAACATCATACAATCTCATGAGGTGGTACACTCTCTTAAGAGAAATAAGCAAGTTGGTATTATCATGTAGCTTGACCTAGCAAAAGCTTATGATAAGCTATGTTGGTCTTACATTAGGACAGTGCTAAGATCTTATGGCTTTGACCATAGCTAGATAAGATGGGTTATGGCCCTTGTATCCACGACCAACTTCTCCATTCAGCTTAATGACTCTCCCTCTAGAACCTTTATGCCTTCTAGGGGTCTCAGACAAGGGGATCCACTCTCCCCCTTCCTCTTTGTTCTCATGATGGAAGGGCTAGGTAGAGCGATCAAAATGGAAAATTTTGAAGGAAAAATCCAAGGTCTGAAACTTACTCCAAATGGTGCTAATTCTACTCATCAACAATTTCTTGGTGACACAATGCTATAAGGAATTCCTATGGTCAAGGAAGCTAGATCTTTCAAGAAAATCTTGAATGACTTTGCATTGGCTGCTGGTACAGAGGTAAGCCCTGATAAATCAAAGGTGTTCTTTGTTAACACTGACATTGCTATTCTGAGGAACCTCACCAGAATTCTTGGGCAAAGAGATCAATTACCTTCCAAGTACCTTGGAATGCCTCTTACTGATAAACCTCTGAGCAAGGGAGTGTGGGAGCCGGTAACTAATAAACTTCAAGACAAAGTCAGGAAATGGACCTGCATGTCTTTGAATTTGGTAGGGCATCTGGTGCTTACTGCCTAGTCAATTTAATGTCTTCAATTGCTCTACATAAATTATCAATCTAGGTATCGTAAAATGATGAAGTGTGGTGCACTATATGTGCTTAGTTAACCTTTCTCTTACTTTGTTGTTTTATAGTTTATGTTGTTTTTGGGGTTTTGTTCTTGTTGGTTTTCTAATGACTATGAGAAAGATAAAATAAAATGCAATAACCAAACAATGAGCTAATGACTATGAGACCCAGTATCCTTGCTGCTTCAGCAAAAGGACAAGATGATTCTATCATGTCATTAGTTCAATCAAAATAAAATGCAATAACCAAACAATGAGCTAGTGACTATGAGACCCAGTATCCTTGCTGCTTCAGCAAAAGGACAAGATGATTCTATCATGTCATTAGTCATTAAAAGGCTATGTGCATCACTAATCTACAATCAACTTGAAAGCAATTTATGTACAACTAATATACATAAGCATAACAAAATTAAATGCAAAATTAAATGACAACTATACAAGGTAGGGGCCCCTCTGCCACCTATGAAATCAAAGCAAAATTGAACACACTTGCATGAATTAAAATTGCATGAATGAAAAATCTAATCTATCAAACTTGAAAGTAATAAAATCAAATCAAAGCAATATTTACAAAATGAAATCTACTCTACTTTACATTCTACAAAGCAATATTTACAAAATGAAATCTACTCTACATTACATTCTAATGTGCTCCATGACATCTACTTCACATCTCCTTCCATGTTGAGAACATCAAAGCTTTATTCAAATTCTTCAAAAGTACAAAGTACAACAAAGTTCTCCAAAACTTTCAAAAGCCATCAAGGAAGAACTACAATCTTAAGAACGAGAGACTAAAAAGACTAAAAAGGACTTACAATGAAGGAGAAAGATCTCCTATTTATACAAAAAGATGAGAGCCATCTCATTAATGATAATCCATGAATCTCTCCTTCTACCTCTAGAGTCCTAATCAAAATAGGAACTGATAAGACATATGTCTTTTTAGAGTTACAATAAAATTAGGAGATGTGACACATATCCTCATGATCCCATGATTCTTTCCACTCAAATTCGAATTTGGCCTTAGAGTGCCACATAAGGGTCTTCTAGAAGCCTCCTTTCAACCTACACATGTCAACAATCTCAACCCATTGGTTAGTTATAAGCTTATGCACATTATTTCCTAATTTTTAACCACAAATTCACTTAAAAGGCTTAGAATTAATAAAGATTGGAAAAACATAAATGTGGCCCAATGATAATGAAAGTGGGATGACTGTGGTGACATAGTAGTGAAATGGAGGTGATATAATGGACATAATTGTGAAAGTGTAATGGAAATGAATGACATTTTCAAGACTCAACACTGCCTTGTTGTTGACCCGATTTTCGAGGCCTTCAACATGTCCTTAGAAGAGTTGGTGGAAGATACCCAAGCCAGTGCTTTAGTGGACCTCTGTGTGACTGATCCGACCTCTCCCAGAGTTAAGAATGTGGAGTTTGGCCCTAAAATAAATTTAAAGATCAGCTCTCCTCTCTCTCCCTCTCGGGAAAAAGAGTTATGTAGCCTCTTGAACCGCCATTTGGAGGCTTTTGCCTGGAGTTATAAGGAAATGAAAGGAATCCATCCTTCAGTCTGTACCCATCATATTTATATTAAAGAGGACTGTAAACCAGTCAGGCAACCTCAGAGGAGAATGAATCCAGCCCTTAAGGACATTGTTAAAGAGGAATTGCAAAAATTGTTGGATGCGGGATTCATCTACCCCATCTCGGACAACGAGTGGGTTTCCCCTCTGGTGTTGGTACCCAAGAAAAATGGGAAGTGGAGAATCTGTGTAGACTATAGAGAACTAAACAAAGCCACCAAGAAAGACTACTTCCCTTTGCCTTTCATAGATCCAGTGTTGGATGGACTAGCAGGAAAGAAGTTTTTCTCTTTCCTATATGGGTTTAACGGGTATAATCGGATCCAAATCAGCCCGGAGGACCAAGATAAGACCACCTTCACTTGTCCATGGGGTACCTTTGCCTACCGAGTCCTTCCCTTTGGGCTATGCAATGCTCCTGCCACTTTCCAGAGAGTTGTGCTGAGCATCTTTGCCGAGCTGGTTCATGATTCGGTGGAAATCTATTGGATGACTTTACTCCTTACGGGTCTAGCTTCCAAGAAGCCTTGTCCAACCTGGGAAATGTTTTAAGCAAATGAATTGAGATGAACCTGTCCCTCAGCCCTGAAAAATGTGAATTCCCGATGACTGAAGGGACCGTGTTAGGTCATACTGTTTCTCGCCAAGGATTACAGGTGGATCCTAACAAAATTGCTATCATCAGAAAGGTTCCACCTCCTTAGAAGGTAAAAGATGTTCGGAGTTTCCTAGGCTTAGCGAGATATTATAGAAGATTCATTAAAGATTTCAGTAAGCTAGCCTTGCCATTGTTTGGCCTCTTAGGAAAAGATGTTGAGTTTAAATGGACTGACGACTGTCAAGGGGCTCTGAATGAGTTGAAAGATAAGTTAGTGTCCGCCCCAATCTTGAGAGGCCCAAACTGAGCCCTACCTTTCCACATCCACACTGATGCCTCGAACAGAGCCATAGGGGTAGCCTTAGGACAAGTTGAGGAGAAACTTCCATATGCCATATACTTTGTCAGCAAAAACCTATCCAAGGCAGAAATGAACTATACTGTAACTGAGAAAGAGTTCCTGGCCGTGGCCCATTCCCTGAACAAGTTCTGACACTACATCACTGGCTATCAAACATTTCTACATACTAATCATGCTGAAATTAGATATTTAATGAATAAGCCTGATGTAAATGCTCGTATCATTAGATGGTTACTTTTGTTGCAGCAGTTTGATTTGACTATCGTTGACAAACCGGGTAAAGAAAATGTTGTTGCTGACTTCTTGTCTAGATTGGATTTGCCTGCAGGTGAAGAAGGAACAGTGGATGACCAGATGCCAGATGAACATCTGTTTGCTATTTCAGTACTCTCTCCATGGTTTGATGATATAGAAAACTACTTGGTCTCAGCACAGTTCCCTCTGCATCTATCCTCAAAGGAGAAGAGCATAATCATGAGGAAGAGTGCCCCATTCACTTGGATCGGGGGAAACCTGTTCAAACTTGGCCTCGATCAGATCTTGAGGCATTGTGCTAGGGAGGAGGAAGTCTTTGACATCCTCCTAACCTGTCACGATGGACCCTGTGGAGGCCATTTTGCAGCAAAGAGGATTGCCTTCAAAATTCTACAGGCAGGCTACTATTGGCCCACTCTTCATCAAGATGTCAGAAGATACATCAGCCAATGTGATTGATGCTAGAGGATGGGGAAACTGATCTGAAGGGATGAAATGCCTCTTCAACCTCAAGTGACTCTCGAACCATTTGAGAAGTGGGGCATGGCTTTTTTGGGTCTTATCAACCCTCCTTCGAGGCAAAGGTCTTACATCATTGTGTGCATAGACTACTTGACAAAGTGGGCAGAAACCAAGGCAATCAAAGTAGTGATAGAAGAAAAGGTGGTTGAGTTTTTAAGAGGAAACATCTTCTACAAATTTGGCTACCCAAGAGAGTTAGTCACCGATCAAGGAAGCCAGTTCACCTCCAACTTAATTGAAGACTTGCTCGCTCATCACAAGATCAAGCACAGGACTTCCACCCCATATCATCCTCAAGCAAATGGGCAGGTGGAAGTCACAAATAGAGCATTAGAAGGGATTTTGACTAAGGTGGTGAGTAGCAGCAGAAAGGATTGGGAAGATCGCCTGGTTGAGGCCACTTAGGCCTACAACACCACTTGGAATACCACAACCAATTTCACATCTTATGAGCTGGTCAACGGGAAGAAAGCTTTGTTGTCAATCGAGTTCGAGTACAACACATTAAGGATGTCAGCTCAGTTGGACCTAGATCTCAGCCATGCTCAACGTGAAAGGTTATTGCAGCTGAATGGGTTAGATGAACACCGAATGCAGGCCATCCTCCACTCAGAAGTGGTTCAACTTCAGAGGAAGATATGGCATGACCGGCACCTTAATGAAAAAAATTCCACCAAGGAGATTGGTTGTTGCTGTATGACTCCAGATATAAGGATTTGAAAGGCAAGCTGAGGACAAGATGGCTAGGACCATATGCAGTGGAGAAGTGCAATGACAATGGTTCCATCCTTATCCAGATCATTGATCAAGAATCCATCCCCATGTTCGTCAATGGGCATAGAGTGAAGATCTACAGGAAACCCCTTTCGAAGTAGGAGTTCATCGAAACTGTGGAAAAATCAGTGTTGGTAATAGAGAAGGGTTTTGCCTCTGTTCTGGCCACACCTTGAGCATCATCAAATAATATATATATATATATATATAATATATAATAATTAATAATAATAATAATAATAATTATAAAAATATCCTTGGGTGAAAACCTCATTGAGGCGACCCTGTTGTCTCTTGGAAAATAAAGAATTGGAATAAAAGGACCCTTGGGTGAAAACCTCTCTGAGGCACCCAAGGTAGATAGTAGGGGTGAAAACCTCTTGGAGGCACCCCTACTGTCTCTCTCTCTCAAAAAAAAAAAAAGGAAAAAAGAAAAAAAAAGAAGAAGAAGAAAGAAACAAAGAAAAAAGAAGAAAGTTTAATCCCTGAAGAATTGTTGTAGGTTGCAGGAATACAGTGCAGAAAGGAGGCCTCCCAAAACAAGGACAAGGGTCCCTACCAAGTTACCAGGCATCCTCACATACACTCCCTCCATGGACACTCATTTTTTTCAGGATTCGGACACAATCTGGTTGAGGTTCAACCTTCTATAGGAAGTTTCAAGACTTTCTACAGGAAGTTCTGCATTTCTACAGGAAACATCTTGTAGAGCCTTTGGGCAGGCCAGAATCGATTCTGGAGGGGGATTTGAAGCTTGAAATCTGTTGATGAGGCATGCAACCACTCTTTTCTTCCATACTCCACTTGTTTCATCTCCTTCCACCACCATTGCAAAAATCTGGTTGAATATTCCTGCACAGTCATACAAGAGTCCTGTTTCCTCAGATTAAAATTTGTTTTTTCAAAGTGACAAATCAAGCATGCAGAGGCTCGCACACTTTACTTGTCAAGGCTCCATCAGGACCCTTCATCTGTGGATGCAACCTTGTTTGTTTCAGCATGCATCCCAGGAGGAGAAACGGCTACAGGATGTCCTACAGGAATCTTGTAGCAGCTGATCCGGCTGGAGCACATACTATGGAGACACCAGCAGCTCAAATCAAACGAAGCCGGTGCATGCAGCATTTACCACCAGAGGGTCGGGTCCCGAAGTCTTGTATCCAGCATTAGCCAATGAAAAAGGAGCTCCAACACTTGTGCATGAAGCAGCAGTAAGCAAATCCAGCATTCCATGTCTCGAAGCCTACAAGACATGTCCACAGCCACATAGGTAAGTGTCTAACCTTATTCATCGAATTGCATGAACTATACTCTAAAATTTGCATGACTGTGAAATGGGCGGATTGAACAAGTTTGGTGTCCAGTCAACTGGCCACCCACAGCCAGTTGGATGGCCTCATGGGATCTGAACGAGCTCGATTATGCCAAAGAGACGGGCAGTTGACACGTGGGAAGTATCCAATCGGGGAGAATCGACAGTGTGACAGAAATGGCGGCGGTGAATGGCAGAAGGAAGGATTTGGCGGTCAGAGACACACCGAAGAATGATGGCTGTGACGTTGGCTAATGGATTGGCCTGGAGAGATCACCCCTGCGCCATGAATTGCGCAACAATTCAAATTGCCCAGTCGAATAACTCAAGGTGAACCACTATCATTCGCACTTGCAACCGTTTTTGTAGTAGAGTACGCATCCTCCTCCTCTGTAAGTTGTTATCCCGAGCTTCTCAACCTATTCCAACGTCCTTCTACGTCTTAGACTTGCCCAGAACCACCATGACGTCCTCTAGAAGCCGGAAAAGCTTTCTACATTAAGGTGCACTACAGGAAACCCGACATTATAAAAGGGCCTAGACTGTCTACGTCGAGGGTGGAAATTCTCAGAGAGGTAGGCCCGAACACACCATTCCCATGCATGATATTTTAAAAGGTGGTGAATTCGAAATGCTGGGGTAGAAAAAAATTAAAACCAAGTCTGTCTATGAATTCAAATAGCAGGTTACTTGTGGTTGCATGAAATTGTCTTCGTTGGTTTGCATCCAAGATTTTCTCCACGAGTCCTGAGGTAAATTCCTCCTGTAGAGAAGTTGCGACACTGTCAAGGCTAACCAATGAAAAAACTGTGAATTTTACATGATTATATGTATGCTGGAAATTTAACTCTGCACTCTGTTTAGGGAAACCTGAGTCGCCCTTCTGTACACGGGCAGTCGAGTTTTAAAACAGGGGAATTGATACGAAGTGACCTGGAGATACTGTTTTCAATGTTCTGAGGAGGAAACACACATAAAATTCCCTTTATGCTCAAAGCGCAAGCCAAAACAGAGTATTTTTCACCATGCCAAGAGGGTTTATCAGAAAGGAACCCTCGGACTCCAAGAAACTTCGAGAAACTCCTGAGGTGGTAGACTTATTTTCCCGTGCAAACTGGATGACCTTCTGTGACAAAATTCAAGGTCACGATGATGAAATAACAGAGAATTTCCTAAGGTCCTTGAAGCCTAAATCAAAGACACTAGCCACTGTCAACTTTAGAGGGTTGACCCTAAAGCTCACCCCACAACTCATTAGTGGAGTCACTGATCTACCAATGGGGGTACCCTGGGATAAAGAGGAGAGGAAATTGGGCCAAAAGGCTAAAAAGGAATTCTTCTTACCAGACGAACAGTTTTTAGATGATAAGAATGGGGTCCGGAGAACTAGCCTACAGCCATTTTGGAGCGAAGTCAGCCTTCAAATTATGAAATATATTACCTGTGAGGGGCAGTTCAGCATCGTATATGGTTATCACTTCCATTTGCTAACTGAACTCAGGCACCAAATGGATTTGGCCATAGAACAAAAGTTGAGCATCCCCTACTTCCTCCTGCAATCCTTGATTGAGTGTGCCACAAAGCTGAGGGAGGGGACACCAGACCAGCTGGCCCATCATGGGCTTATCAAGCTCTTAGTAGAAGATGCACTCCATACCTACACTGTCCCTCTCTCCTGGGAGATTTTTTGAAATATGTCTAAGGATGATGACATCTGAATTTTGGTCGAGGAACTCACTTCCTCCAGCAGCGAGGAGAAGGAGCACATTGAGGCAGAAAAGAAAGCCAATGGTTAGGAAACCCCAGGAAAACCACCAAAGCAAGGACAAAAAGAGACACGAGAGAAAGGCCAAACTGCTGAGGCCAAAACGGTGGGTGGAAAAATGACACAAACACCCAGGGAGAAGAGATTACAGAGCAGGGCAGAAAGGACTGAAAAAGTCCAAGCAAGTGAAGGCACACCTAAGGCAGCCACAACCAAGCTAAAGGAAAAGGCAACCCCAGCCAAGCAGGCCAAAGCAATGCCAACTGGTTCTACAGGAAGCCAGAAGGCCATTTCTACAAGAAGTCCAAAAACTGCTTCTACAAGAAGCCAAAAACCAGTCAGCACAGGACTTTCTACAGGAAGTCTTAAAAAATGGCAAGGGAGGGAAGAATCTCCTGAGATTCTAGCTAGGGAGGTAGCAGCTATGTTGGCCGCCCTCAACACATCTCCAAAGCAGAAAGAAAAGCGGAAGAGGGAGCCTTCCATGTAGTTTAAGGTGAGAAGAAGCACAAGGATTAAAACTGGTAGACCAAAGGAGAAACATTCCAAAGGACAAATTACAGTTGAAGACACCCCATCCAAACAAAATACATCCATAACATATGAGCGGGGAAGCCCGAAGACATCCACATGGAAGGAAAGGATGGAGAAATTGAACTCGGAGGCCTCTCTACAGGATGCAAGGCTGCTCTACAGGAAACATTGGCTAGGCTGAAAGAGGCCGAAAAGATGGAAGAAAAAGAAGCCAAGCCATCACAGGAGGAAGAGAAGGCTGATACCATCATGGAACCAAGACCCTAGCCCAGCCTGGGCTCTTATTATAACTTCTTAGAGGTCAGGAAAATCATTCCTCAAAAATTCATAGTGCCACTTTTCCTAGCACTAAAGGAAGAAAGAGTAAGGACCCACACTTGGATGAAGATCGCTAAATCCAAGGGGGTGGCAGAGATAGGCCCTCTAGAGGAAAAGCTCAAGGAGAACCAAAGAGAATTGGCAAGGGTGCGGCATGTGGAGAGCTACCAGCAGGCCAAGCTACGAGAAGAGAATGAGCTGCTTAGACAGTAGCTACAGCTACAATGATAGAGGAAAGAAGACAGGCCTCACCTCTTGGGAGGACAACAACACCAGGAGGAGGCAACAATAGCCAAAGACACCACAGAAGAGCCTCAGAGGAAAGAAGGAATGCAAGCTGAACTTGAGGGACTAAACTGGCAACTATAGGAAAGAGAATTGCAAGCAGGCCTAGAGATACAATCTCTAAAACAACATATACAAGAGAAGGAGACCAAACTGGCCTGCATGGCCCGTTGGGCAATGGAAGCTCTGCAATGTAGGTAGCCAGCCAAATCCTACGCCCTATACCTTAGGGATCAGTGGCTGCAATTTCAGATCAACACTTTGGCATAGAGGGGTATCACTCAAATCCAAAACTCCCAACGATTCATGGCTTTATGTAACAACAGTTCGTCAAAAGACAAGGCCAAGCTATTAGAGTTCTACCTTCATAATCTGGCCCTTCCCAACATGACCTCATGGGAACCCAACATAGCAGTAGGGGACATGCAGCTTATGGCCATGACCTCATGGCTAAAACATGAAGAAAAGAGAGCGACAGAGGTCAGGAATGTCATGGACCGGGACCTAGAGGAACCACTGTTGATTCGAGCAGAGCCAGGGGACCCCTCAGCATTGATATCTGCCGACCAGCACCTAGCAATTGACTCTCAGGCCCTGTTAGAGTACATGGATCATCAAGCTCAGGCCATAGCACATTTTGAGTATATGGAGCGACTATTGGGGGACAACTATGTTCATGCTTGCACCCATAGGTGGAACACATTTACCCATAGCCTGAAAATCAGGGAATACCACACCCCAACTAGAATGAGGGAGGCCTTGGCATGAGTGTCTCTCTACAAAAAGTCTATGCAAAATCTTCAGGCCAGCTGGATAGGCCTCAAGTTAAGTCCACCTTTGCTTTTGCGGTTGCTAGAAGGAGACACAGAAGAAGAAGAGCATAAGCAGTGAGAAGAAGTGGAAAGGAAGGCCAGATTCCATGACAGTGAAGAAGATATTACTTCAGAAGCCTGGGATGCGAGGTAGGCAATCAAAGCAATTAAGGACGAGGAGCTAGACTAGTTGCTCAGAGGATGAGCAGCCCATTTAGCAGGGGGGTGATGATGAGCCCCAAATTGGGTAACTTATTGGGCTCATTTTGCCTAATTGTCCTTGTTCAATCCTTGTTCAATTCTCCATTTTTCATAGATTATGCATTATTTTTTAGTATGTTTATGTCATTTGAACAAATAAGGGTGGTCACTCTACCTAGGAGGCTAACACGTGGTTATCTCAGGTTTTTGGGACAAATGTGGAGCAAAACCAAGCAATCATGGGCTAGAGGACAACCAAGCTTTAGGTGAGAATTCGTAGAGGGGTTGTCTCTGAAATTAAATATCCCTTCCTCGAGATCACTGTTATCACTTAAGAAATCTAATGCTAAAACTTCTCATCCTAGCCCGATGACAAAGGTTAGTGTTAGTCTAAGTTTATTTCGTTTTTTTTTCCTTAAAATCTGAAGTCTTAGGAGGTCATGAGTCAAGTGTATTCTTATCTACCATTGGTCCTCCTCATTCACCATTGATTTCATAAGTCATGTGTTACTTTGTTATCCACCACAAAGAATTTTGGTAATTGCGCAGTGCATGCATTCTTTTTAAAGTGTTTTCACAGCGCATTTACTCTGTTTAGAAGTTTCCTAGCGCAAAACCTTATTAGGTGATTTCGCAGCGCATCATTCAAAATTTAAACTAACCGCGCTGTGAAATTAGGGATTCGTGTGTTCCACAATGAATCTTTCCAAAATGTCAAATCTGTTAGGTAAATCAGTGGCTGCGTCATCTTGTGTCAGTTCATGCACTACACTTATCATGTCCCACCACCCATCTCCATTATCACCACCATTAGATTTGTTGATACACACGGATTACAATTTCCAAGAAATGCCACCTATGCACAAATCTTAATGATGATTGTAAGCCTTGCAAGAATAACAAATCTGCAAGATTACAATTTGAAAAATTAGAAATGACAAGATTTCAATTTTAAATACAATTGTAATCAAGCAAGGCAGCAAATCAAGCGAGGGAGCAAATCAGGCAAGGCAGATTTTCGAAAGAAGCTGAGTTTACAGTTCGAACAGAGCTAGTATTCCTTGCTTTCAGGTCTTTAAGATTTCATGGAGAGATCAGTAGAGAAGAAAGAACACAGATCAGGAAAATGTCTGATAAATGAGCCTGAAGGTTTGGATATAACATTGAAGAATAAAGATGTGGAGAAGGCTTTTAAAAAAGCCAAATGTTGGAATTTTTGCAGGAAGTTACAAGGAGGACATGCACAGGTGACTAAAGAGTTTGCACTCAATTTCACAGGATTAAATTCAAAGGTGGCTATGTTGGAATTGCAGGTCTCGCCAGAGATGATATCCACTGTGACAGAGATTCCACGAGGGCAAGAAAATTGGTTCAAGAACTTCAAATTTGACATGAATCCATGCAAAGAGTTTTTAAAGAAGGAATTCATTAATTCAGATTTGAGTAAGTCAGTTCCTAGGAGCTATGTCAAAGAGTCCTATGCACATTTACTCACTTGTATACAGAAATACCTGACTTGTGAAGGTCGATATAACAAGGTGTATTCGTACCATTTCAAACTCCTTTTACATTTTACAGGGAAGGCTTCCATTGATCTACCTTTTTATTTATTCTGCAGTTTTAGTAAAATGTGTGACAAAGTGCAATTGAGAAAGGAGGCTTGTGAAACTTCTTTGTTTCACCATGGCTTGATCAAATTACTTGTTTTGCATGAACTTCAAAAGGTAGGAAAAAACTGGAATACATTTATTTTCATGGCTGGTTTCAGAAGCCAGACTGGCCTCAGTCCTCTACCTACAAAAGATCTTACAACAACAGGTCTTCAAACAGAAACAAGAGCCAGGAGGTTTCCAAAATTAAAGGCAAGGAAACAAGTTAGAGAGTCTGTAAAGCCACTGATCATTCAAGATACACCTCAAGAGTCAATTAAAGAAAAAGCTCAAGTCAAAGTGACTGCACATGAAACAAGCACATCTCGAGTAGTTTCAAGGAGAAGAACGAGAAGTCAAATGGCTAAAGAAAAGGGTAAGTTAGTAGCTGTTGAAGAAAGTCTAGTTTCGAAGGGAAATTTAAATGATTTATTTGCAGGAAATTGACTTTGAAGATTCCCCACTAGTTCAAGATGATTTGATGCAGAAAAAAAAAAAGAAAAGAAAAAGAAAGTCAAAGCCTCAAAGAAACTTAAGTTTGATGATCAACCTGAGCAATTTGTTTTCAAACCTAGGAGACCCATAACAAGGATGTTCAAACAAGGAAAGGAGGTACCTCCAAGGACATATGAAATAGGGGAAGAGATACAACCTCATGAAAGAAAGGACAAAGGCAAAACAGTTGCCACTCACAAAGAAGATAGTGTGGAAGATTTGAAAAGGAGATTGGAATCTGCTAACCTTGAGATTGCCAGACTGAAGAAAGCTGCTAGAAAACATGCCATCATACAAGCTAATTATTACAGAATTAAAACCTTGTGGGAAGAGAAAGCAACTTCAGAGGTGGTTGACTGTGATACTCAATTCCATACCTGGACAGTACTGGCAATTAAAGAATCAAAATTCATCAGAATGATTAATATGCAATTAAGAGTTGCGAAAGAGGTTATGAAGAAACAAATTGAAGACTTAAAGGTATAGTTAAGCCAGCTAAAGGAATCTTCTGAATGAAACCCCATTTCAAGTAAGACTATGTTTTGAATTTTGATGATTTTGCTTGGTCTCATCTTCTTGAAGAATCCTGTATTTCCATTCAGTTTTGGAAACTCTTGGAACAGTTGAAAGGAGGTTTTGATAGCAAAGTGCTCAATTGAGTAAATTTTTGGGTTGAAACTATGTTTTTTAAACGCGCTACGAAACTGCTGAAGCTAAAAAATCCAATATAAATCAACTAGTTTTGAAACATAATCGGGAAATTTTGAAGGGTGAATATATACAAAGAATCATCCAAAGCTGCAGCAATTAATTAGGTTAAGACAGGTGGAGAAATATGGATTTGGACCCAACTTTAAATTTTGTCATAAAGTGAGCACTTTTATCACGGTTCAAATATATCAAGACAGCTTAAAAGAGTTTTTGTTTCTAAAAGTAGTGGACAACACATCAAGGACGTGGCCATCTGTCACATTTTGGAAAACAAAGATGAAGGACTTGCTTTTGTGGATTGGAAAACCATAAAGACCGATGAGCAAGGGTTGTTTCCTATATTTCAGCACAATGGGAAAGATGGGGCATGGAAGACAAGCATGGAGTCTTAAACCTCCATCACAGCCAAACTAAAAATGAACCAGATGTCAAGGAATGAGAATCATTGTAACCGAGGCTATTATTAGCATAACATGGTGTTAGAATCCTACTAGATTTAGATCTCTGAAAAGTCTAGTTAGAGTTTGTTACATTTAATAGGCAGTTAAAAAGTTGAATAGGTGTCATTAGAAGCAGATTTCGAGTTCCCCTCATGCTTGAGGATGAATCTCAATTAGGTAAAAGAGCACTATAAATAAGAGAGAAAGCAATGTACAAAGGGTTGGAAAATTTATGAAAAACTCTGATATCTGGCTTATGTAATACTATGTTTTGGTAATACAAATTTGGCTTTGCTTCTCAGGATTCATGAGGGATTTGATGTTCAGAATGTGTGGTATTGTTCTTTTCCTATTATTTTCAGTGGTATGAATGTGTAATCACTTAGAATTCACTTAAGGTGCTCTAACTTCCTGTATATATATTCATAGACTGTGTGGTACTATTTGAGTTGGTATGTTCTGAATGTGTTAAATGCTGAATGCCCTAACTTCTATGTAAGGTTGAAACCATTGTCTTACTAAAATGATGTTGACTCCATAAGCCCGATGGATAGTTGCTAAATGTGTTTCCACCATTCATATTTTTACATTTGTTTCAAAAGAGTTAGCCATCTTAACTATAATCAAAACCATTAACCCCTTTGAGAGAGCCCTCTCAAGTTGAGGAGGCTAAGCCTCAGCCTAAAGTAGGTGTGAAATAGTTACTTCAGGTCTCCCTGGTCTGTATCCTTCCACAGTCTGATTTTGAGATAACAATCTCCACCCTCAACTCCGAGCTCACAGGCCGCCAAAACGAATCTTGAAGGCAGCCAATAAGATTTTGGAAAAGGGACTGTCTACTAACAGTTGGGACAGCCAAGTCCCTTAGTTTTAGGAGGCCTGCTAGGGCCCTTGTGATGTATAAATAAGAATGCCTCAGCCTTTGTAGTTTACTTTTGAAACCGTTTCATTTTTTGCACTATAGTACTGTCACTTTCAGCTCGTTTTCTTGTAGCCATTGTGGCATAACTTTTGGTTGATGACTATTTTTTTATAATGACAAGTAGTCCTACTTTATATCAACTCTGAGTTCTCTATAGGAGCCTTATCTCTTAGGGTTGGGCCCAACCTGAGAGCCAAGGCCTCCTTTATGTACTGTTATCTTTCCTTTATGCATCATTGTTTTACCTTTTATGCATTTGCAAATGTATCTCCATTAGAAAGATTAAATTTTGTTGATTAACTAGGTCACTATTTATGGTTAGAAATGCTTCTGATGTTTAGAATAGATTGGTAGGATATCAACAAGGAAAAAACTCTAGAAAAAAGCCAACAAGCACCTTTGGTTTCACCTCTCCCTCATAGGATCAGGGGCTGGGATCAAAGTAACCTTGTTGTCCCAAACAAAAACACTATTTTTGCCTTGCCATGCAATCACTAGTGTACGGTTTTCATTTGCATAAATTGGTTACATGTTCAGATCTTTGAAATGTTTCATTGCATAGTTGATATATATGGTTCCCTTGCAAATAAAGCTGTTCTTCATTCACTTCTCTATTAGCTAGATTAGATTAACTAGGACTTTGATTACTTGCAAGTTTTTATTGATTCAGTTGAAAGTACATGGTGCGGTGCATCTCTACCACTTCTTCATCCACCCAAACTTCATCAGAACCATCTGTTCCATCTCCTAACTGGTTTTCTTGTCCCACATTTGTCATCTTGCCCACGTAACCCTACCTTTTTGTTCAACCATTGTTTCAGCCTTCTTTGAGCCAATTCATCCATCTACACCTTCTCCCAACTCCATCCACCAGTCCTTGGGCCACTTGAGACCCCTATCCTACCTCCATACCCATTCCTTCATCTTCCCTCACTCATCCATCCTCCAAAATCCCATTTCTAAACATCCTGTAGAAATTTCTGAACATCCTATAGAAATTCCTCAACATCCTGTAGAACCCCTACAGACTTCATGTAGAAGCTCACAAATGAGGTTTCTTGATAGCCATACTTTCTGAAAATCTCTGGAAGGGTGTTAGGGACTCCTTAGGCCCCATCTGAATCTTCCTGACCTATTCCAAGCATTTCTCCTCATCGATCCACCCCTGCACAGTCAAGAAGAGTGAAAGCCTATGCATGATGAAACTGACGACTTATTCAAAAACACAAAAAGATGTTTTCTTTAGATAGAGGTAGTCTAGACACATGTATTTTACCTTAATAGAAGTAATGGAATCTCTTTTAGTAGCTTGAATTCTCTTCTTTGCGTCAGTAGGACTAGATGGTAGAATTAGGGTTTGCTAGGGTTTGCACTTTCCTTTAGTTTCTCAATTTCTTTTCGCAAAGAGATTAGCTTCCTTCGAGACTAGCTTCCATCCATCAGTAAACAAGCTTCTTCTCAAAGCTCATAGAAGTTGGCTTGAGCCCCTAGTGGACTTGTGCCAGCTGACCAAGTGACAGCTGCAGCAAGAGCTAGTACTTGTGCATATAGCACCGTCGCTTTCAAGTTTGTTACGAACTACCGGTTTGATAAAAGTAAAGAAGGGAGTCCCAGGAGTTGCAACATTATTGCTGCAATACTGGAGCTCACCAGTCATGTCTGCAAATCAAGGTGTTTTAAAAGAAATAGCAAACAAATTTTCATCAAGAAAGCTATCATTAATAGGAACATCCTCACCTGCATGGTTGAGTCTAAATAAGGAATCAGCTACCTAATTTTCCTTCCCAGGCCTATCCAATACTGTAATGTTAAATTCCTACAACAACAAAAGCCACCTAGTAACCCTGGCACTAGTAACTGGTTTATTCATGAGATATTGAATGGTAGAGTGATCGGTGTGTACAAAAACTTCATAGCTCATGATGCAATGTCTAAACTTATTCATAGAATAGATCACAAAAAAAGAATTATTTTTCAGTTACCGTGTACTTCAGTTTTGCAGGACTTAATTTTTTACTAACATAATAAATAGCATGGGTTACAGGATCTTATATTTTTCCTAGTACTGCTCCTATGGCTGAATTAGAGGCGTCAGTGGAAATGTGAAAAGGAAATTTCCTATATGGGCCTCTCAAGACTGACGCTGAAGAAACTTTTTCCTTGAGTGTATCAAATGCAGCTTGACACTCATCATGCCAATGAAATTTAGCTTCTTTAGTCAATAATTTAAATAATGGAGAGGCTACCTTTGTAAAATACAAACCTTCAATAGTAGCATGAATGTCCAAGGAAACTTCGGACTCCCTTCTGATTGGTTGGTGGGGGCATCTTTGCAATGACTTACATTTTTGCCGAATCAACTTTAATTCCTATAGCAGAAACATGATGACCGAAAATAGTACCTTCATTCGTAATCATAAAAACATTTTCATTACTTAATGAGAGATTAGCTTCTCTACATCTCTGCAAAACTTTCTCAAGATTATGTAAAGCTTCTTCAAAAGTATCACCCATGACTGTAAATTTGTCCATATAAGCCTCTACGCAATCATGCAAAAGATCAGAGAAAATACCAAGGACCGCTCGTTGGAATGTAGCTGGTGCATTGCATAGACCAAATGGTAATACCCTATATGCATAGGTGCCCCAGGGACATGTGAATGTAGTCTTTTTCTGGTCCTCTGGAGCTATCCTAATATGATTGTACCCAATGAACCCATATAGGAAGGAAAAATATTCTTTTCATGCTAAATTGTCCAACACTTTGTCTATAAAGGGCAGGGGAAAGCGATATTTCAAGGTTGACTTGTTTAGTTCCCTGTAATACAAACACACTCACCATTTACCATTCTTCTTGGGGACAATAACCAACAAATATACCCACTAACTATCTGAGATAGGATAGAGAAACCCTACATTTAACATTTTTTGCAATTCATCTTTCACAATTTCCCTTAAAGCGGGGTTCATCCTCCTTTGTGGCTGTCTCACAGGCCTGGCTTTCTCTTCTATATAAATATGATGAATGCATGTTTCTAAGTGAATTCCTCTCATATTTATGTATTCCCAAGCAAAAGCGTCTGAAAAGTTTTTCAATGCTTGAATTAATTGTTTTTCTTGTTCATGGGTTAAGTCAAAATCAATATTCAAAGGTTTTTCAGGAAAAATTTCAACCACCTTACTCCCCCATTCAGTCATGGAATATGTAGGAAATGTAGATAATAAGGCTGACTGTAGTTCGGCTACTATACTATGCTAATGAAAATCCTATAGATTAGTAATGAAATCTAAATTATGACTAGATTGCCCTTCTTCTTATTGAAAAAAATCAGGATTAGAAATACAACAATTTATCAAATTTTCTTCTGAATTTTCTTTAAGGCTCATGGCTTGGGCAATTGTCAAAACTGGTTGGATACATTTTGAGTCATGCTCCTCCTCTTCAAACCAATGTGTATTTTCTGATATTAAAAGAGGTTGAGCAGGGGGATTCAAATTAATATGTTTTATTTCAATCTAATGAGTGATGGTCATGTTTCCAGACCTACACCCTATGTAAGAAACTGTCGTGGCTAACCACAGTCTCCCCTAGATCAAAGGATTCCCTCCTAAGTTAGTTTTGGGTTGAAGAATGTAAAAATCTACAAGATACTTCCAGGAATCGAATGAGATGAAAATGTCTTCTAATACCCACTCTGGCTTTACCTTAGACCTGTCTTCTAGCTCTAACATGGTAGGAGTGGGCAATAAGTCAAAGGTTCCTATTCTAGATAAGATCTCCACTGTCATCACATTAATGACTGCATCCGAATCAGTTAAAGTTTTTTTTTATAGGATTTCCATAAATAAAGGTTTTAACCACAGGGATTCCGGGGTCTGCATATGTTCCAGTAACAAATCTGGTAGACATTAAACTTGCAAGTTTTGCAGCTACTTGAATTGTAGAGAATTCTCTCTTTTGTCTTCCTAGTATCTTGGTACATAGCTCCTTTATTTTTTGGCATATATTGAGATATCTTTAATTGCTTATAGAAATTTGATCTTAACGCATACATTTCTCAGCTCAGACACAAGATCATACTCGGTTTGTTTTAGTTTCATTTCCAACCTCTCAGGAAAAGGAGGTTGGATCATATGGGATGAGGAAGGTTCTTGTGGCCTTGAAGTAGGTTGTTCTGTTGGTTCTGGTGTGATTTCAACTTCAGGCATTTCTAGAGTATCTTCCTCTATAATCTCTTCAATTCTTCCAAGCTGAGTCACCACCTTTCTAGACCTAAGTTGGATTTCTAGCAACGACACAGGAAATTCATGTAACACAGGGACAAAAATTTTCTGCAGCGACTGTGGTGCAATGTAGTAGGTACCAAGAGTGGCATAAGTGACCAATCCAATGCTATAAGCAGATTGGATGTTTTTATTATTGGGGCTAGATACTAGTTGGCCATGAAGTTGTGTAGGATGAGGTTGATTTTGTGGGGTAGGCAACTGAAGTTGTTGTTGTTAAGGTTGAATCATTTGTTGTTGTGTGGGTTGTGCTGAATAAAAGTTTTGAGAAGGAAAATTTTGAGTGGTAGGGTAAGAAACGTTCCCCTACCAAGGCTATTGTGGAGGCCAAGGATGCTAAGGCATTGGAATATTCCACATCTAATTTTGAGTATAAGGAACTTGATAATGCGACTGAGCCATGATTGCAGCACCTGGTTTCCATGGTCTTTGAGGTGCCATTGCATGGAGTGCATTGACAACTTCTTGATCTGGTAGATATGCTTCTTTAATTTCAAGAAGTGAAGGACATTGATCAGTGGAATGCTCATCTTCATAGATTTAGTACACCTCTATACTATCTGTAGGACATTCCCCCAAGGCATGCTTCTTCTTGCATTTCAAATAGAACATGGCCAAGGATTTCTCCAGCTCCTCCTGTTTTTCTTATTTCTTCTTAACCTACAAAACATCCAATTGAGAAGATAATGTACTAAGAATATCAGTTTTAAAATTTTCAAATAAATTACCCATTTCAGCTATGGTTACTGCAACTTTAGCAACTCACTTGATAGGCCTGGAAAAAGTATATCTTGTTCCTCCTCCAACTTTATAATTTACTCTTGGATATTACAAACATATTTCAGATACCTCATTATAGCCCAACTTTGGTATGTCACTTCCTCCCATTAAGTTCAAAATCTCCAGAGATTTTGGTCTAATTGCTCTGAGAAAAATTATTCTTTTAGTATCCTTGCTTAGTTGATTCATTTTCAATCTCTGCAGGTTATCTGAAATCTCTCCACCAAGTACTGAAGGCTCCCCCCCTCCTTCTGAGTCATGAAAAAATATCTTCTCTGAGGTCCCTAGTCTTGCAATAATATTGATATTTCCTTAAGAATACCTTTTTCATTTCCTCCCAAGTTGTAATGGAGTTTGAAGCCAACCACAAAAACCACCTGAGAGCTGCATCCTTTGTTGTTGCAGGAAAGAACTTCAAGTTCTGAGAATTGGAAGAGTAGACATAGCTCCTGCATAACACACCAAACTCAAACAGAAGGGCATCAGGATCTTTACTGGGAACCCCATGAAAGTTAGACAAGGCTGAAGAAGGAATATTCTTCATCTGAGTAGCTCCATCAACCTCCCTGATAGGGAATTCGAATGTGACCAGTTCTTCTTCCTTGTCATCGTATCCATGTGTGTGACTAGTCCCTTCTTCCCGAGCCATTCTTGACCAAAAGGAAATGGGGCCTTTGTAAACTACATATTCTACAGAATCAATGGTTTGAAATTCTAGTTCTTGAATAGGATTTCCAAGGAATTGTTTTTCAGGTTGACCACTGAGCAAAGATGTTGTTTTCCTTGTGACAAGAGATTCAAAATGGGAAGCAACATAAGATTTTCTTGCAGAAGCCAGTACTGTAGAAGCAGGAATATGTTCTAGGCTCTTTTTACGACCACAAGCCTCCTGTCCAGACTCTTCTTCTCTTGTTGCCTTATATCTTGCAAACTTCTTTTTCCTTTCCAATGTATTAGTAAATGAAGTTATGCTCACACAACCATAAAAGTCATTTGTAGATGTTGGACCTAATCATCTACTATGAAAAAAAATTCAAAATAAATTACTTACCAAACAATTAGGACACGTATTTGGCTAACTTCTGACCTCCTCCGGTGCGTAGGATATTCCCTTCATTTTACCAACTCCCCAAGTCTTAAAAATTCCAAACAATGCATGTAATACAAAAAAACAACACTTCAGTATTATCCCTTTAGCACCTCCCCAACAATAGTGCCAAAATTTTGTGTCAAATTATAGCCTTATAATTTTATTAACATAACTCATCAATATAGGGTAGGTAATCTTGTGAGAGGTTGTGCAAAATATATGCGGGCTTAAGATTGTGAGTTTTGATTAATCTAGCTAGTCAATTATACAAAACTAATGACTCTTTCTTACATCAATCATTTAGAAAGAAAGGCTATAGAGTGGATCAAACATCCCTCTACAACTCTTAAGATTGTTGGTGATGATTAGGAAAAGATATAGAAATCTACTTACAACAAACTCAGAAATTCACTCAACATTATGAATCAAATCTTCACTAAATGAATTCCACACATTAACAGGAAACTAGTTCATTTAATCAATTGTTGCTGATATATCGGAAAGAGTGCATTATTTGTAGGAGAAAATTATTATTACATAACAAAAATAAAATTCATAAACACTAAACTATGAGAGTTGTGAGAAAGGGGGGCCTCCCTTACTCACAACCCCTTGAAATTAGAAGAGCTTTCTCACTAAAATAGATAGAACATATAATATTGTATTAATGTGAAAAAGATATAGTTGAGTACAATATGATATATAGTCTTACCTAAAACCAACCCAACAACCCCCTATCATATAAACTAGAACATAATTTATACATTTAAAAAAGCCCATATATGGCCCAAAGCAAGTGAGACTACTAATATAAGCCATCAGCTAACAATCCTATTATAAAATATCAAAGTTATCCATCCTAGGTATAGTCCATGACTGAAATCATGGATTAGATGAAATTCATTATGTGGCTGTAGATTTCCTTCAAACGACCAATGAGAGAAAGTTTATGATTCTGGGCGGTATCGTTGCCAGATCTGAAATGACCAATAGGATAACATCCATATGTGATAAATTCCCCACACAACCCATGTTCCCGTTTGACTTAGATATTCATGGAACATAGCTAACAACTAATGTTGCTGTAGGAAATCCGCGGTTGTAGGAATTCTAGAGTGTTTGCAGGAAATAGGATCGTATAGTTGTCTACGGGAAATATGGGCGTGTTTTCGAATCAAAAAAAATCTGCACAAGCACTCTAGATTAGTTGGCATTGTAATTAAATAAAATATAGCTATCTATAAGGAATACTTAAAGTTAAGGCAAAAGATGCTTTTTCATGTTAATTTTCATACCTTCAGCATAAGACACCCTTTTGGAAAAATCCTAAGTATTATAACCAAAATAGGCATAATAGGGGTCAAAGATAGTTCAAAATGGGAGAGGTAAAGTATCAAAAAGGGTGTCAAAATTGGGCAAAACCAATCTCCAACAATGTTTATCATTTTCTTCCTCTTTAACATCATCATACTCGTGACAAATATACCATGCATCATACCTATCATCCTTATGGCATTTATCTTCTTCAAGTTCACAAAATAACACATCTCTACTTGCAAAATTGATTTATGTGCAATGATCAAATAACATATATGCTTTATTCTTGGAATAGTAACCAAATAAAATACACTCTATATCTTTTGTATCAATTTTCCTCCCATCTTCTTTCAGAACATGAAAGAATTATTTACTTCCAAATATTCTTAGATGACTTACTGTTGGTTTATAACAATAAAGTTCTTCAAAATAAGCCTTATTATGTAAACTTTTTGTTGCACTTCGATTTTTCAAGTAAACAACAGTGTTAACAAATTCAACCTAAAAATAATTGGTAAGTTTTGTTACCTTTTAACATGCTATATGCACATTCTACCAAGGTTTTGTTCTTCCTTTATGCTACTCCATTCTATTGTTCAGTATATGGTACTATGTATTATTATAAAACTTCTAGTACTTAATGAATTCATTTGAAATATATTATTCCCCTTGATTTGATTAGATGATCTTGATATATTTTCATGTTCTTTTTTAACCAAAAGTTTTAATTCCTTAAAATATTTAAATATGTTACTCTTCTTCCTCGTGAAGTTCACCCATGTATATTTTGTACAATCATCAATAAATATAAAAAAAAAAATATATTCTTCACTTAATGATATAGTTTGGATAAGACCACATACATATATATGCACAAGTTCTAGAACATACCTTTCATTTTATCTATATGAGTAGGGAACTCTTCCCTATGCATCTTCCCTAATGCACACCCTTTACATGAAGAATATTCATTTCTAATTATTGGAAGCCCTTCTACCATTCCTCATTTTTGAAGTAGTAATTGATGATTATAATTAATGTGGTCATACCATTAATGCCAAATAGATTTTGTTTCCATGGTTGTGGATGCCAATGCTTGATGGATTTTGCTTTTGGCATTCAGTTTATATAAATCACAATTCTAACTCCTATTTCAACAATCATGAAGTGACCTTGCATATATGTCATGATACAATGTCAATTTACAAATTCTACTTTCAAACACCAAACTGTTATAGTGGAAACTAACATTATATTTTTCTTAGTACCAGGCACATACATCACATTGTGAATTAGTTTCAACACAACCATTAGGTAATTAAACTAATACATCCCCAAACCCTTTAATTTTGTTTGGAATATAACAACCCCGAGTTAAAAGTTCATGTAATAAAATTAATAAAAGAAAAATAAGACCAAGGTCATGGGACACGTATTCCAAGTTGGATTTTACATAAACTATCCTAGTGGGCATTACTTGTTGTTTATTACAGCTAAGGAAAAATTGGGAAAGGCATTAGAAAAGGCTTTAAAAAGGAATTATTGACCTTTTATTTATGAAATAATGGAAATTAGGGGAAAGGAAGGTGAAAGGTCACATGTTTCATGTAAGGAGGAAATTGAAGGAAAATAGAGGGGAAAATGAAGAAATTAGAGGAAACAATAATAAAAAGGCATCAGAGCATGAGTTTGGGGCCTATTGTCACCTAAGTTTTGAAGTTGGCTTCAGATAGGAGAACAACATGAAGAGGAGAAAGCAAGAAAACAAGAAAAATAAGGAAAAGGAAAGCAAAGGAAGACAAAGGAAAGGAAGGATTAAGGAAGGAAGAGTTGGATCAAGTAGCTTCTGCATAAATGCTTGCAAGTAACAGGTTGCATGTATGGTTTCCTAGCTAGTTCTGACATGCATGGTACATGCATCTATGTATTTGGTTCATTAGTTTTCATTAGCATGGGTTTTGTTGGGTTTGACAGTGGTTTTAGCCTTGCCTTGCCATTTCTGGATAACCATGGTGTGATAAGATTCACTCTTATTAAGTTTTGGATTTCGGGAAGATTTTAAATTCAAGTGAGATGGTGTCAAGAAAATCCGAAGGGTTTGGGGTGGATATGGTCTTCTCTGAGAAGCCCTCAACAGGTTTGTGGAGAAAGGAAAATTCCTCAAGGGATGGTGAAGGAATTATGGGGCATCCAAGCTTGGTTTGGTTTTGTGATCTCGAGACAGGTTGAGTGAGATCACAATAGTGTGAGGGTGGAGGTGGTTTAACCTCTGGTTTACCTTTGTTTCTTATGGATTGAGGTATCCCATGAGGTACCACATTCATTCTTGGAATATGGCATAGGGGTGGAATTCCTATTTGACCTCTATAGTACTCCTAAGGTAGTCTAAGAAGATGTGGATAGTGTAGGAATGAACAAACACCGACTCATATAGTCTCATGATAGATCCAATGCCATATCACCTCTAAAACAAGGGCTCTCTCATGAGCCATGACAGAGTCAAATGCCTTGCAAAAGCCAACAAATAAACAAAATATTTTCAAAGAGAAATGATGGGCCTCTACGATAATGGCACAAAGAGTGAAAGATGCGGCCAGTATTTAGGCACCCCTTGTAGAACCCTAGCTACATTCTAGCTCGAGGGTTCCTCCACTATAGCTCATTTAATAATCACATGGGTATTGTACCATAGAGCATGGAAAATGTGTATGCAATCATGATGGTCAGATAATTGTTTTAGTTTTAAGAAACCCCCAACTTAAAATTGGAGTGGATGATATGGTGGGGCCATCACAAAGAGAAACCTAAACAAACAACATGATTACAGGCATAAACTGATGGCTTCTTCCAAGCCCATCTTGAACATGTAAATAATTTTGTTAATTGATTTGACTGAAAGGTCAAGTTGAGGGGGTGAGAGAGCCCTACATCTCAGTTTCCTTTTCTATAACAAAATTTACAAAAGGAACTGTATAGAACATCGTTGAATGGTAAGTCGATATTATTTTCCCTCCAATAGCTACATCTTGTGAGACTTGAAGTAGATGAGTGGAGATCATGTTACCCTGCATGTTGTCTTGTCTTTAGATGACTCACGTGGAACTGTTGATTCAGGAATTGATATAAGTTTTCCATTGGAATTTGGGTGTTGAATATATTTAATTGAGTTGAAGGATGAATATTGTAGGTTGCAAAGTATGGTGGTTTGTCCAACTTTACAACATTCTCTTTTACACTTGTTGGTGATGATCTAGAGGGAACACTTAATGGAATTGATGAGGTGGCTAATTGCAAGCTCTTTCCTTCAATTGTGGTAGTGCATCACCTACTTTTGATAAATAATATTGAGCGAGTCTAAGTCAAAAACCCTGAGGAGAGAGAGGGCTTAATGACTAGTTATGACCAAAATGAGTAACTGAAACATAAGGCGAAGCAGATTTGTTGGGGTCAAAAAATGCATTATGTTCACTAAATATAGTGTGATTTAATGTGTCAGTTTCATTTGGATTATCTGACTTGCTTAGAAGTTCAAGAAGGTTTTAGCTGGATAGAAAAAAAAATTATGCAGAAATTGAACATCTCAGTATATTGTAATATAGAAAACTAGGAAAAGTTGATGGAACAACAAATAGGAAAATTACTTAATAACAAAACATGAACCAAAACCTTTCCCTAATAAAGATGATGGTTTGTTTGAACTAAATGTGTTTGTGGGGCTGTCAAATACATATGAGTTTTCAGAAGCATAACCTATAGAAAAGTCCCTCAAATGTCCTCCTCCCAAATGTTCTCTTAAATTGGTTTGCAAATTTGAATTCAAAACATCCTGCAAAAGAAACAACTACTTACTACAAAAGGGTTGCAAAAAAATTGAGAATATGATATCAATCTAAGCGCGAAGTATTTTCAATTGAGATAAAAGGATGCACAATACTGAGAAAATGAACTTCTTACAAGGATCCAGAATATTCATAGATTAGATATTTCTTTCAAGTCCAAATAAAGTGAATAAATTTAATAACTCTCCTGCATTCATAGTTCTGTTTTGTGAGCCTATCCTAATCAACTTTGAACTCATAAAGTCTACTTGTTCAGGACCCTTTTTCCCTTGAGAATTCATCTACACTATTCCTCTTAGAAGTGAGTCTTGTTTAACACTTTCTGCATACCACTAGTTCATTGAATCCATTCCTACTACCTGTTGGAGCATGTACCTAGGGGGAATTCTCAAAATATCATTTCCAGAACTTTCACCAGAACTAGTACTCAATCACTGGGGCCTAATTAAAATGATTCTTGGCTAACACTTTCTGCATGCCACTAGTTCATTAAATCAATTCCTACTGCCTACTAGAGCAAGTGCCTAGGGGGAATTCTTAGCATATCATTTCCAGAACTTTCACCTGAACCAATACTCATTTTACTTAGCTCCCAGTGATTCATATTACTTTAAGATTGCAAATCATCTTCCCTTTGTGGACTTTTCATAGTGCAACCACTTCCATATTTTGCACTCCAATTAGAATTCCCCTTGCTTGTTATCTAACCAACACTTGTGGAATCATTTTGACTATATTGTGACCTATTTATATCATTTTCATATCTTTGAGAATTGTCATAGATTGGGAAATGTATTTAAAGTTATTGAACCATTTTCCTATTGACAGACCAAAGTGTTCCCAACACATCTATTTTTGGCACAAGAGTCCCAGATAACATTCTTAGAATTCAACTAGTAGTTTCTTTCTATTGCTTGCTCATACTTTTCTACATTTCTCTCATTATTATCTACATTAGGATTCCTAGTAAATCTACTCATGTGAAAACCTTCTTGATATATTATCTACCCATTCTGGCTTAAATTAATGTTTGGATCTTAATGCTGAAATGAAACGATTGTATCTTTTCCTACCTCATTTCTTCTGTGATATGTTTGATCCTCAAATTTTTTCACATGACAACCTAGTTTCTCCAGTTCTAAATGTGTGATATTTTCATTTTCATTCTTATCATGCCCTTTGTTGGCATTTACTAAAATATTATTCTGTTCAGATCCTTGTTCTTCACTTCTTCTCCAACAACTCTACTCCTTGGACATAAGATGAAAGATTCTGTTAGATTCAGACTTTACCTTGGTCCCCTAATGAGTTATATTGTTGCCTCCCATCAAAATTCATATAGTAGGAAGATACCCTACCATCAGGAGGAATTTTTTCAATATGTTGACTTTTCCAAGAATTTTGTTTTTGGCTATCAAAATTAGTGTGAGAGTGAATATTGTGACTATTTTTAGAAGGTTGATAAAGAGTCTTTTCTTGCAATCCACCAGCTTTCTCGGGTGTTTCTTGAAGAAACTGAGAGAAGGACAATTTAACATCCCATTGATATCTCCTTTTAAGTTACGCCATATTTACATGCCTCAGAACTCATAGAGGAAGGTTTCTTTCCAAACGAATATGATCCAATGTTTGACATAGACCATACTGAATGACAACTACATTACCCATTCTAAAACCTTCTCCATATGCTGGTGATGTGTTCACTGAAAGCTAGTGAATGAAGAACTCCCCAAGTTTCCTTTCAAATTGAGACCTATTTTCCTTTTTTGATGAAGAGGAAGAAGCTCTCGTTGATGTTGAAGCTACATTGCTGCTTGAACCTGACATGACCTCTAACTCTAGCCTCATACGAGAAATCACTTGATAGATTCCCTCCTCAACCTCAGGGCTGAGATTATGAAAGCCTATAAATGAAACATGTTATAGCAAGTAAAATTCTTTGAAGTAGCTATAATATCAATCTTAAGAAATGTCAAATAGATTACAGTTCTTATTTTTCTTCAATAGGAAAATAAATATAATTCCAAGAACATATGAAGATAACATTACCACAAACCAAGGAAACAACCATTGTATAATGTGGTGAAGGTAAGATGTAGGTGACAGAAAACACTCTGCCTACTCCAAAAGTTAAAACGAGAACATGCATACAAACTATTTGTGGTCCATATCAACATATGGATATTGCATGTGTTCGACCTCTTAATTGTTGGAAATAATACTGAGAGGGGGGGGTGAATCAGTATTATCACATTAATAAAACTTTTTCATTTCCATAATCAAATTCATATATGCTACTTCCACAACTTCTTATGATTGAGTTAATTGATATTCAGTGAGTGCATTAGAACATTATCAACCATATTATCAGTTAACAAATGAAGTAACATCGAATAGATCATCACACATAAGGCACAAACATGAACACCATGATATAAGGTGGAAACCCAATGCGGGAGAAAACCACCTGCTGCAAGTCATCTCAATCTTCTTCTTAATAAGAAAATCCTTTTACAGTATTTTGTACTGGTGCAGCCTTATACCAGTACGGGAGCTACAACCCCCTTTGCTCTTGTACTAGCCGATCCATTTACTAGTACGCAGGCTACTACCTGCTACAATGCTCCAAAGATTTCCTTTAGCTCTTGTACTAGCTTAGATACTAGTACGTAGGTGCTGACCTACAATCTTCTCTCCTCCAGGTGCCACGTTTCATCAATTTTTATACTGGATACACTGAAGCACAACACATAATCTGAAAGGCCACGTTTCATCCAATTTTCATACTGGACCCAACAACAACATTGAAGCACATAATCAAACAATCTTCTGAATCACCCAATCATTAGATCAATAAATATACAATGAGAGTCATCAATCAGATTTATTCCATCAGATCACATAAAGATGAGTCATTAAGAACATAATCAATCACTTCTCAGACTGTTGTTATCAGATCATAATACCAGAAACCAGACCCAGAACACAGCAAGGATAAACATGGACAGCTAAATTGATTTCAAGAGAAGTACGCAGCTTCATCCATGTAATGCCTACGTACAAGTACGCACTGTTCTTCTGTGACGCCACGGACCTCTGCACCTGCGCCTTCTGTGGCGTCGCGCACCTCCGCAGCTGCGCCTTCTGTGGCGCCGCGCACCTCTGCAGTTGCGCCTTCTGTGGCACCGCGCACCTCCGCAGCTGCGCCTTCTGTGGCGTCGCGCACCTCCACAACTGCACCTTCTGTGGTGCCGTGCACCTCCGCAGCTGTGCCTTCTGTGGCGCCGCGCACCTCCGCAGCTGCGCCTTCTGTGGCACTGCAGACCTCTGCACCTGCAGTGCTTCTATGCCTGCGTATCTCCACGCTTTTCTTTCGGTGCACTTGCGTGCCTACGGGTATAGGTAATTTGAAGACTTCAAGAATAACCCAGACTGTCAGATCTACAAATCTGATCATGCGTCGAAGTGGTCTCAACCTAGCAGTAGATTCGCCTCATCTAGGTCTAGACATTACTCCCAAGAGATTCATAGTATTTCAGATCTAGCTCAAATAACATGTTCAACCCAAAAGCACACCCAAGCCAAATGATCTCCTTTGCTTTATATAGGCAAGCTCTTCCTCAAAACATGGATCAATACCATGGGCCAAAACCATAATAACACAATTCCATCGGCTGAATACCAAGAGTTAAACATAAGAAACCCCACGTGTGCTTTTCTTTGCCTTGAAGTAAGTGAATTGGGGGTACGCACCTCCTGAACGGGATAACTGCGGGTATGTATGCACTTTATGTAACACCGGCCTACGTGTATGCACCTTCTATAAGGTGTACCTGCATACCCCTTATTTTCTTCAATATTTGATAGCTGATCATCAATTTCTGTTGCTCACTTGAAGTACTGTGATCTATCACCTGAATGGGTTGCCATCAAGGACAACACTTTAGCCATAATGCCAACATTAATATAGTGGACCATGACCAAGGAGATCACAAAAGGGTGGTTATATGATTGATGATGTGTCTTTTTGCAATTTTGGCTGGTCACTTACATAATAGAATGCAAGTGACAATATCTTCTTCCTTGACTAAGAGTTGGGTTGTAGTGGGGTGCAGAGTTCGATGAATGGCAATAATAAATATTTGCTATATGATACAGTTTTACTTTATAGATACATATAGAAATGTAGATGAGTATTATTGGATGCATTCAATATCTATTGTACCATGACGTAAATACTCATAGTGATTAGCAAAAACACTAAAACTTTAAAATTTTATGGCAGAGTTTACAACAGAATCCTCAAAATGGACCTTTAAAAGATAACTGAATGTCAGATTCTTTATTTCATATTCCTGAAGAATAACATGTGGCACCTTAATAGATACACAACATCTGAATTATGAAATATTCAAGTGAAACCTAGTCAAACTATTCGTGGATTCCAAACATTGTATCTTAACCAAAGAGGACCATACACAATATGCTTCGAGAAAGCAAAACACTAGTAATAATAATTATTCCTTGTCAGCTATAGCATATATATAAAGTCTCTTTTGTGGACATATTGGAATAATGACCCTAGCTAAACTTCACACAATTTATTGCTTAAGAGCCAAACTACCAATGCACATGATAAAATTAGGCATATTTGTACCACATGAAAAAACATGCACTCCAATGACATAGGATGTAACGGGATTGTGTAGCACAGAGATATGTGTTCAATAAAAATTCTACATTCTTTGAGAATATTATGGGTATATTATGCCCCTTAAGGATTTGTTCCAAACCTGAGGATGTTGTCAGATTACACTTGAGAATGGCAAGGTTAGGTTTCTGTCCTCAGCAAGTTCCAAAGGGTTAGGTATCAGGCCAGTCGATTCAAATAAGTTATGGGAACTATAAGATTGGTTTATAAGCCTATGGAAACACCACAACGTTATATTTTAGGCCATCAGGCTGCATACATAAAAGAAGACCAAGATCAGTTAGTTGCAGGCCCCCATGTTGTGCCACATGATTAGGTTACCGATTGATAGGCTGCAGAAGGCTAAACACCCCATAACGTTGTGTTGCAGGTTAAAGGATGCATCACAGGGTTTGTGAAGATTGAAGAGAGTGGAAGAAAAAATAGATCAATAGGAAAATGAAGTGGAACAGATCAAGAGGGAAGCTGAAGAATTAGAAGCCGAAAAAATATATGTAACAAATATAATTTGTAGTTGATATGTAATTGCAGTGTATTTATAGAAAAACTTTTGATAGTGAATATGTGATGAACAATATGATTGTGTTGCATACTTATCATCAATGAAATACTGAAATGCATATTTGCATTGATTCTCAGTGTTCCATTTGATGTGTTTTACTTGGATATAATGTTCTTCAATTGTTAAATACAGATGCTGATCTGTTCTATAAGTGAATTTTCTTTAACGAGCTAAGGATGGGTACACTATCATGGGAAATCTCTTTTGCATGAATATGAAGAGTATAAGTTGAAAATACAATTCTATTGCTCATTTTGCTTGAACGAGAGTGAACCAAAACTGGGAAGCTATGACATTTATCGTCATCCTTAAGGTGAGAAACTCGAGTGATCACCTTCATGTTAGAGAAAGAGGGCAGTGAAATCTGGCATACCATGCCTAAACTCCATAGTCAACTTTTTTACTAATCAAGTTAACATATTTAGAGATATAATTTGGATAGGAGCACAATATCAACATGCAAGGAGATACTCACACAAAAGAAGCACAATCAGGCAAGCTTGAAAGCAGATTGCTAGAACTGTATACATAGTTTGCACTCGTTCGCATTACTATATCTAGGGTACAAAAGTGGGTGGAGTGTGATCAAATTTCACAATGTAAGTGGGTGAGGGATCAATTTAAAAGAATACTAGAGTACATAAAAAGTACAATTTTAGTATATAGTTGACATGTTCATTACACCAAGTCTCATCAAAATTTCAGTTTAACTTATTGCCCTATTACTTTCTTGTTACCAGGCGGAAAACAATAGCCTAATATCAAAAGAAAATATTTATTCCATTCAATGTTACAATATACATTCAAGGCCAACAAGAGGCTTGAAATTGTCTGTTTTATATGCTAATGTGCAATCAAAAGTGACTTTCCTCGTCCTATCTTAAACTGTGGCACAAAGAGACCACATGAACGAGAACCACCCGGATCGAATGAAAGACAGTGTGTTTATAGATACACTAAATAGAAGTAGTTCTTGTTGGACGCAAGGAAAGACCCTCTCCCTCCCCCTCCGATACTACAACCTTTTTGTGTAGATCCATTTTTACGTACACTGGACACTACAACCCTGATCGGGAGAGGAAGAGGAGGAGATACTTATAGGGGAGACTTCAATATGAAGAAACATTTACGGACCAGATACCTACTTTCCATAGTTTTCCAATTTCAGTAGTAAGCAAATATCGCACGCCCCCAAAGAACAGATACCTTTCATCATTTGGGAACCATCATTCACCCATTCAATGAGTTGACTTTTTTCTCGATACTTAGAACCCCCAGATCAACATACGGGAGAGAAGAAGGAGATCGACCTTGGGGATAGGGACAACTTTAAAACATTCTCCCTGGTTTGATTGAAATAGAGTGATCTGACGAAAAGAATGCATCTAGCATGGGAGGTCGACTTAACTATCCATTCCATGGGGCACGTCTGCATGGCACCTAGAACGGAAATCTGAATCCAAATCCTCTTCCCAGCTTGTCCCGGTTGAGCGACTTTCTCATAATATTAACAACATTAAATCAATTTGAGCGTTCCTTTGACTGCTTTTCATTTGGCTAGCCCGAAATCCCGGCTCCATTGTGATCAAGTGCGTGGATAAAGAATACCTATCTGGAAGTAGAGACCCTGAACCTCATACCGGCTCCAACTCGTAGGTTGAAGACAACATCAATTTGCTCTCCCTAAATGAAATGATCATTTACTGCAAACACAATAGCTATAAAAAACCTTACCTCAATCGATGAAGATACCTATTCAGTAGCTCGTGGTTGGGAATTCCAGTGGCATTTAGAAATGAAGAAATTTTCCCCTACTATTGGGAATTTCCGCCCATATATTAGGAATTTCCCTTTCTATAAAATAACCTCGCAACCAATTAAGTACATAAAAAATATCAAGGATCTTATATCAAGCTACGTGTGAAGACTGTGAGATATACCTGCTTGCCCTTCTTCTCGTCAAGCAGTCTACATCCGACCTTCCTTCCATCAAAGAACAATTGGCCTTTCAGTAGTATTAAGGATCAGCCCAAATATTTGTTTGAAATTTCTGGTAATTTCAAACAAAAGATTGAACAGAGAACAATGCTCTGTTTTTGCCACAGGATAAAAAACTTGTTTGCTGAAGCAGAGTTTCACACACCAAAATAAACACTTTGTATTCATTAATCAAACCATTGCAGTTACAAATTTCTTTCTCTGCTAGAGGGATTCTCCAAGACTACTTCAGATGCACTTAAAACAAAAAAAAAATTTGCTCAGTTTCAGCTCCAAAAATTTATTTTTACACTAATGTGTGTAAAAATAAAACTTACATTTAATGCTGTAAAAATCTCTTACATTCACTCCCACTGCTGGAGATTGCATTTCAACAACAAAAATTACATTCATTCACTACTGCGAATTTCCCTTTCGTTTTTCACTCACTCGCTGCCCTGTTTACTCCTCCTTTACACTTCTATGCATATTACATTGCATATGTGATAAAAAAAAATTCCATATTACATGTACCATGAACAATAATAAAAAAACATTAAAATTAAAACCTTTACCTATATTCTACGAACTACATTAAATTTCATTAATGTTCTACTCACAAAAACTCGTGGTCAAACAAAAAAACTTGACGTCACGCAAGTATTAAATTGTTCCTGGTGTAGGTGTGTACGCGACCATTGATTTAATCGAATGGCTGTATGCAATCCCCCAGAGGTCCCTCTCTACCGAACTTTACCGGCCGGGGAAATGGTGGTTTTGAAACCATACTATGGACACGCGTCAACTGGTCAGTGTGATCAGAGCCTCCCCATGAAATACCACGCTGCGTGAAAGGTGGTGCGGGGAAAACGATGGTGGTTTTTCGGAATTAATTGCGCACATGTGAAATTATAATTTCAACACTCCCCTTTAATTTCAACTGTTGCGTTATATGTCATGCCCAGACATTTCCTCAAAAATTCAAAACTTTTCTGTCCCAATGGTTTGGTCAGAATGTCTGCAACCTTCTCTTGAGTCCTGCAGTGTTGTAAAACGATTTCTCCATCGTTTACCGATTCCCTGATGTAATGAAACATTGTGTCAATGTGTTTCGTTCTCTTATGAAAAACAAAATTATTGGATAGTGCAATAGCTGAGCTATTGTCACAAAAAATCATTGTTCCTTTTGCCTGCGCTTGGCCTAAACTCCTTAATATCCTTCTCATCCAAACTGCTTGACATGCTGCTGCTGTAGCTGCCACATATTCAGCCTCTGTTGTAGACAACGCTACAATAGGTTGTTTCTTAGAAGCCCATGTAATGGCTCCCGAACCCATGTGAAAAACATAACCTGATGTGCTTTACTGATCATCTACACTTCCAGTCCAATCACTATTAGTGTATCCAATTAAATATGACTATTCTGAGACAGTATATAAAATGCCAAACCTTTTAGTACCTTTAACATACGTCAGAATCCTTTTTTCTACCTGCCAATGTGCTTCTTTTGGCCTCTCCATGAATCTGGAAATTAAACTAACAACATACATTATATTTGGCCTAGTTGCAGTCAAATACATAATGCTACCAACTATGCTCTTGTACAAACTAGGATCAAAATCCTTGTTGCTGTCCTCTTTGTTGAGTTTTAATCCCATCACTCTGGGAGTGATTGCTACCTTGCACTCCTGCATATTAAATCTTTCCAACACGTCATTTTCATATTTCTCTTGTGAGATAAAAATCTCATTTTCACTTTGTCCTACTTCTATTCCTAAGAAGTATCTCAGCAAACCCATGTCAGTCATTTCAAATTCTTCTTTCATGACTATTTTGAAATTTTCAATAAAATAATCATCATTACTTGTGAAAATAACATCATCAACATATAACACAACAATTAGAATTTTACCATCCTTTTCTGTGATGTAGAGGGTGGGTTCTCCCTCACACTTTTCAAGTCCATTTTCGAGTAGATAGGAATCTATCCTACTATACCACACTCTTGGTGCTTGCTTCAGCCCATAAAGAGCTTTCTTCAATCTGCACACTTTGTGCTCTTAGACTTTCTTTCATGGAAATGGTGGTTTTGAAACCGTACTGTCGACACGCGTCGACTGGTCGGTGTGATAAGAGCCTCCCCTCAAAATACCACATTGCGTGAAAGGTGGTGCGAGGAAAACCATGGTGGTTTTCCGGAATTAATTGTGCACAGGTGGAATTATAATTTCAACACTCCCCTTTAATTTCAACTGCTGCGTTATCTATCATGCCCAGACATTTCCTCAAAAATTCAAAACTTTTTTGTCCCAATGGTTTGGTCAGAATGTCTGCAACCTGCTCTTGAGTCCTGCAGTGTTGTAAAACGATTTCTCCACCATTTACCAATTCCCTAATGTCATGAAACCTTCTGTCAATGTGTTTCATTCTCTTATGAAACACAAAATTCTTGGATAATTCAATAGCTGACTATTGTCACAAAAAATCATTGTTCCTTTTGCCTGCGCTTGGCCTAAACTCCTTAACATCCTTCTCATCCACACTGCTTGACATGCTGCTGCTGTAGCTGCCACATATTCAACCTCTGTTGTAGACAACGCTACAATAGGTTGTTTCTTAGAAGCCCATGAAATGGCTCCTGAACCCATGTGAAAAACATAACCGGATGTGCTTTTCTAATCATCTACACTTCCAGCGCAATCACTATCAGTGTATCCAATTAAATATGACTATTCTGAGACAGTATATAAAATGCCAAACCTTTTAGTACCTTTAACATACGTCAGAATCCTTTTTTCTACCTGCCAATGTGCTTCTTTTGGCCTCTCCATGAATATGGAAATTAAACTAACAACATACATTACATATGGCCTAGTTGCAATCAAACACATAACGTTGCCAACTATGCTCTTGTACAAACTAGGATCAAAATCCTTGTTGCTGTCCTCTTTGCTGAGTTTTAATCCCATCACTCTTGGAGTGATTTCTACTTTGCACTCCTGCATAGTAAATCTTTCCAACACGTCATTTTCATATTTCTCTTGTGAGATAAAAATCTCATTTTCACTTTGTCCTACTTCTATTCCTAAGAAGTATCTCAGCAAACCCATGTCAGTCATTTCAAATTCTTCTTTCATGACTGTTTTGAAATTTTCAATAAAATAATCTTCATTACTTGTGAAAATAACATCATCAACATATAACACAACAATTAGAATTTTACCATCATTTTCTTTCATGTAGAGGGTGGGTTCTCCCTCACACTTTTCAAATCCATTTTCCAGTAGATAGGAATCTATCCTACTATACCACGCTCTTGGTGCTTGCTTCAGCCCATAAAGAGCTTTCTTCAATCTGCACACTTTGTGCTCTTGGCTTTTCTTTCATAACCTGGAGGTTGTTCAATGTATACCTCTTCCATTAACACTCCATTTAGGAATGCTAACTTCACGTCCATTTGGTAAACTTTCCACTTGTTTTGTGCTGCTATGGACAACACTGCTCTCACGGTTTCCATTCTAGCAACCGGTGCGAAAGTTTCCTCATAGTCTCTCCCATACTACTGCTTATATCCTTTGACTACAAGTTTTGCCTTTTGTCTTTCTATTTTGCCTTCAGCATTACTCTTGGTCTTATAGACCCATTTAACTCCAATGACTTCTTTTCCTTTTGGTAGTTCAACCAAATCTCATGTTTTGTTTCTTTCTCTGGCATTGATCTCCTCATCCATAGCTTCTATCCATTTCTTATCCTTAATTGAATCTTCGAAATGAATAGGGTCATCAACATGACAATATAGAGCAAACAGAGAATTCATACCTTCATCATAAATGTCACTTAAATTTTTCAACTTCTTACCTCTTTCGTTTGGTGTACAAGTGCTTCAAGAAGCACTTGAATTTCCTCCTTGTGATATGCTTGGAAAAGCACTTCCATTTCTCCTCAAGGGTGTCCCTTGCTGCCCTTGTGTTGGCACTGCTGTTTGGGGATGTATTTCAACCATCTCCGCATCATCTTCATCATGTGACAAACATATTTTAATGTTCACTGTTTTCTCTATGCTTCCATCCCAAGCTTCCTCCTCAATGAATTGAACATCTCTACTCACAAAAAACTTCTTGGTGGATGGGTTATACAATCTATAAACTTTGGATTCCTCACTGTATCCAATGAAAATACATTTCTCCCCTTTGTTGTCCAACTTCTTCCTTAGCTGATCTGGAATGTGTGCATAAGCCACACATCCAAAAACTTTCATGTGGGTGACCCCTTGCCTTCCCCCACTCCATGCTTCTTCTGGAACTCTGTTCATGACTTCTTTTGTAGGACACCTATTCAAAATGTACGCTGCACAATGTACAGCTTTAGCCCAATAATCATTTGGAAAATGCTTTGCCTTCAACATACTCCTCGCCATATCCATGATTATTCTATTCTTCCTTTCGGCAACACCATTTTGCTACGGAGTGTACGTTGTGGTAAACTGTTTATGAATTCCATTTTCTCTACAGAAATGTAGAAATTCTTTGGAGATATACTCACCTCCTCTATTAGTTCTTAAAACTTTGATATGCAGCCCACTTTGGTTTTCTACAACTGCTTTGAAATTGCGAAATTTTTCAAACACTTCACTTTTGTTCTTCAAAAAATATACCCAAGTTTTTCTAGTGAAATCATCAATGGATGTTAGTATATAAAGGCTGCCTGCAAGTGATGGAGTTTGCATCGGTCCACATACATCTGAGTGAACAATCTCTAAGGGTGCTTTTGCCCTTATGATTTTCCCTGATGGAAAACTTTCTCTGTGTTGTTTCCCCAAGATACAATCTTCACAAAGGTTGTCTGGTTTCTCTGTCAATAGTAATCCTCTTACCATTCATTTTCTTCTCAACAAGTTAAGACCTCCAAAGTTGAGATGTCCAAATCTCAAGTGCCACAACCAATTTTCATCCTTTGGTTCGCTTTGGAAAGTATCTTATGTAACTACAACAATTTCTACTCCATCTTTTAAAATTGCTTTTATCCTGAGAGGGAACATCATGTTCCTTGTCATCTTCACTTCAGCAATACATCATTTGCTGGGTGCTCTATCCATGATGGTGCATACATCATTCAAAAAGAAAACATTGTAACCCTTTTGAACAAGCTGTCCAATACTTAAAAGGTTACACTTCATTCCAGGAACATAATAGACATCTTCTATGGTTTTCTTTTCACCTTTCTTTGTAAAGATTTTTACTTCACATTTTTCCATAACATAAACTTTACTATCAGTCCCAAGTGTGACTTGTGACTTCACACTCTGATCTAACTTAGAAAACAGGGATATGTTTCCTATCATATGGTTACTGCAGCTGAAGTCTAGAAACCATATATCATTACTCTTTGTTTCAGCTATATTACAGGCTAACAACAAATTATCTTGGCTGCTATTTTCTCTAGTGAAATTTGCACTAGATCTATTATTCATATGATGTTGCTTCTTCCTACATTCATTTGCATAATGCCCATATTTTTTACAATAATAAAATTAGACATTGGAGTTTTCATACCTTTGTCCTTGAGCATGATGTTGTCCACCTTGTTGACTGTTGTCTTGGCTTTGGTTCTGATTTGGATTGTTGCCTCTTCCTTGAGCATTTGCTGGACTGTTTCTTCCACCTCTGTTTTGGCTTCTACCTCTTCCTCTCTTGTTTCCTCTGCCTTGACTTCTTCCTCTTCCAAAGGACATCTGGGTCTTAAAGGCTTGTTCTAGAGATAATTTTCCATTCCTACTCAATCTCTGCTCATGTGTTATCAGTGATCCATGTAGTTCATCAACTGAGAAATTTGTGAGATCCTTTGTATCTTCTATGGTGGTGAAAATCACAATGAACTTTGAGGGTAGGAATCTCAATAGTTTCTCCACAATTCTCCTTTCTTCAAGAATTTCTCCATAAGACCTTGTCTGTGTGACTAGTCCAATCACTTGTGTGAAGAACGAGTCAATATTGTCTGACTCCTTCATGCATAGATTCTCAAAAACTTTCCTCAACAACTGTAGTTTTGCTATCTTCACTTTCTCCATGCCTTGATAGGTTGTCTTGAGAGTTTTCTGTGCTTCTTTGGATGTCTTGGCTGTTGCTATTCTTGGAAACACACTCTCATGCACTACTTGATATAAGAAGAGGAGAGCTTTAGAATCCTTCTTCTTATAGATCTTCAACAGATCTTTCTCTGCTTGAGTTAAATTGTTAAACTCATCTTCTTCCACTGGTTCTTCAAATCCATCCTCAACAAATTCCCATAAGTCTTGAGAGGCAAACAGGGCTCTCATAGTTATTGCCCAGTAGTCATAGTTTTTCCCATTAAATAGTGGGAGCTGAGTATTACCCATACCCATGCTAGCGCTGATGTTGGTGCTGGAGCCAACCATTCTTGCACTCTAAACTATGCTTCTAAATCCTTAACTGTGTATTTAAAAATAACCAACTTTATTCAACAACTACACAGAAAAAAACTTTGAGAAATACCTTGGATTTTTTTTTACTGAGTCTTCACTCTACTGGAGAAGTTGCTACAACAAAAAATCCTTCCTTCAGCTTCTTTGACACCTTCAAAGAGCCTGGACAAGCTCTGATACCATCTTGGAAATTTCTGGTAATTTCAAACAAAAGACTGAATAGAGGACAATGCTTTGTTTTTGCCACAGGATCAAACATTTGTTTGCTGGAGATGAAAAACATAGTTTCACACACCAAAATAAACTCTTTGTATTCATTAATCAGACCACTGTAGTTACAAATTTCTTCCTGAGAGGGATTCTCCAAGACTGCTTCAGATGTAGTTAAAACAAAAAAAAATTACTCTGTTTCAGCTCCAAAAATTTATTTTTACACTACTGCGTGTAAAACTAAAACTTACATTCACTGTTGTAAAAATCTCTTACATTCACTCCCGCTGCTAGAGATGGCATTTCAACAACAAAAATTACATCCATTCGCTGCTGCGAATTTCCCTTTCATTTTTCACTCACTCGCTGCCTTGTTTACTCCTTCTTTACACTTCTGTGCATATTACATTGCATATGTGATAAAAAAAAATTACATCTTACATGTCCTGTGAACAATAATAAAAAAACATTAAAATTAAAACCTTTACCTATATTCTATGAACTACATTAAATTTCATTAATTTTCTACTGGAAAAAACTAGCGGTCAACAAAGAAAAGCTTCACGTCACGCAAGTACTAAATTTCTCCTGGTGTAGGCCTGTATGCGACCATTGATTTAATCGAACAGCTGTATGCAATCCACCGGAGATCCCTATCTGCCGAACTTTACCGGCCAGGGAAATGGTGGTTTTGAAACCGTACTGTGGACACGCGTCGACTGGTCGGTGTGATCAGAGCCTCGCCACGAAATACCACGCTACGTGAAAGGTGGTGCAAGAAAAACCATGGTGGTTTTTCGGAATTAATTGCGCGCAGGTGAAATTATAATTTCAACAAGATTCAGTTGGGTAGGGTGACATTTCATAATAATAGGACTAGATGGCAGTATAGATAGAATCCTAGGTATGGCTAGATTTCTATTATCTATGTATTAACAACAATCTAGTTCATATAGCTGGAGTTGACCTTATAACAGGGGAAAATTTACTTCCTTGAGCATCTTATGAAAGGTGAAAGAATTCTTCCTGGTTCATATAGCTGGAGAACCGACCTTTAGAATAGGGCACTATTTTCGGAAGGGAGGGTTCCCGTTACTCTTTATCTAGGGTATTATTCTCGATTTCAGAGAGCACTTTTGTAATAGGAAAGGGTTGAGTTAATTTCAGATAGCCCTTAGATCAATCGCGAGAAGGGGTTTCATTCTTCCCCTTGGCTCTCTCTATTTCCATGATTCCTATTCTTTCATAGAGGGCTGGCCATGTCATTACTAGACACTTATTTGGTGTTTTGGTTGATTCACCTAGCCATTCGAAAGCATTCAACGTTCTCCTAATAAGTCAATCTTTGGGGGAATCCCCATGATCAAGGGTAGAGCCACGTTACTCATATTCCCATAGGTAGGCTTTATGTAGCTTCTCCTATTCCTCCTTCTAGTGCGTTATACATAGCTAGTGCAGGAAATTGATCCAATATGGTCTATTAATTGATCCAATTTGGTCTATAGATCAAGCTCTTGAGTCCCAATCCTCAGCTCATGGAGGCGATAGGAATATGGAATGGCAGTAATATTCTTTTGTGCAACATTTCTTTGGGAAAACCACACTTTCAAACTAGAGTTTTTGGATAGGTTACACCTTTCCTGAACTACATTAGGGTAAGTGACAGGGTATGTTTTCTTGCATAGAAAAATGACTAGGAAAACAAATCTTGATCAAGCAGATAAGTATTTTTAAACCAATGCTACATTGAAAGGGCAATCAAAACCCATTGGCATTTAACATAAACAAGTCTCAGGTGCCCTTGAGAATCATGATGAGATTAAAATTGAAGAGATGGAATTCAAGGTAATAGAAGATTATTCACATGACGATATGTGTGCCACATAAAATCAACTAGTGAAAGGAGTTAGTGACCATGATTTCAATGCCTCTCTAGGGAATTCAAATGGTTTCCTTGTGATCGCAAAAATGCATTGCAATCCTTCTAATATTGACTTGACAGAACATAAACAGAGGTCATGCTACATGCATCAAATTGACAAGATGAAATTCGGATAACACAAGGATATATAAAATCCCCGAAGGATTATACAATGTCAATGCTGAGAATGTAAATTACAATATGGAAATCATTGGTGGAGAGCGTAGACCTGATCCGAATGAAAGTTTTCGTTTTTAAATTCCTTCGAACAGAAGGATGCCAACCCCACCTGCGCAAGTGAACAATATTGAAATTTTTCCAAGAAAAACCGGCCCTAAACCATTGGTAATTCCAAAAAAAACATCGGAAGGACATTTAGGTGGTATCGACTTTGTTAAGTGGAAACCTCTTTTCATTGGTGTAGAAATTGAATGTCAGTGCTCTATTGAGAGGTAATTCTGATTTATTAAGGCCCTGGAAGGTTGCGCCCCTACTTTCTTAAGTCCAACCTAATTCAAAACTTGAGGCAATGAAAAAATCCCAACTGAATATGAGAATTTATGTACTGCAACGGAGCGCAACTAAAATCACATTTGGGAGCATGAAGCATAGCCAACAAAATGTAGGGACATAAAAAAAACACATCCTCACAAATCCATGCATGCACAGTAATATATGCAGTATGAAATTATGGCTGAGAAATGAGTTATGGCGTTCTTTCAATATGTCCCAAGTTCCATTCTCCTCTGCAGCCTATGATGTCCAAGTGCAAAACACCTTCAGAGATGCCACAATTATCCCTTATTATCCAAAAAACCCACCAAAATGCTTGACGACAGTGACTGGCCTAGACCTCTTTGGATGTGCAGGGGGAAATTGAAAGAGAAAAGAGCATCATCTACTGGCCAAAAATTAAAATTCCTATTACAGAAAAACCAAAACACCCATGGATAAGTAAAACCAAGTACCAAACAGTGCATAAGGATTTGTAAACATTATCATGGAAAGTTTGAATTGGGAACATGATTCTGCAGTGATCTGGCCTTCCAAATCTTAGAAATGAGTTTTGTTGCTCTTTCAACAGGTCCCAAGTTCTATTCTCCCCTGCAGCCTATGTTGTCCAAGTCCAACCACCTTCAGAGATGCCACAGTTATCCCTTATTGTCTGAACAACCCACCAAATCACTTGATGGCAGTGATTGGCCTACACTTGACGGCGGTGACCATCCTTGACCTCTCAGGATGTGCAGAGGAAATTAAAAATTAAAAATAAATATAAATGTGCAGAATTGAATTTAGAATGAAAAATAAATGTAAATGTGTGGAGCACAATTTAAAACTTAAAATAAAATAAATTTGTGCTCACTAAAAAATTGGTGGCAAGAAAAAATATGGAGGGAAGGAAACAAATATGGCTTTGTTATAGTTTTACTAACACCATATGATAACAAAAAAGATCAATTTCTTAGTTTAAGTGTTTATTCACACTTTTTATATTGAATTGGTAAAAATTAAAGTAGAGAGAAAATATGGTGGTCACGATAGTCATTGAGAAGAATCTCATATATATCTATATCATATATATATATATATATATTATATATATATATATATATATATATATATTAGATATAATTTTTTCTATTTATGACAAGGATATTGAGTATGTTAATATGTGTTGTGGTCAATCATTTTAATGGCAACTTCTATGTTGGTTTCATTGACTTCATCAAAGAATTATCATTTTAGTCATAACTCTTGATTGTGAGAAGATGAATTCTAGTGTGAATTATCATGTGTATGTTGTTCTTTTTTCAATTGTAGTTTTGACCTATGTTGCATTGGGACCTACTGAATTTGTTTAAAAACCCTAGCAAACAACTTTGAGACCATCTGTAACACTAGTTAGACTTTAACTTGAGATTTCCCAAAAAATCAAAGGAACAAATTATGAGGGTTGGCAAATCCACTCATAGCCTAAGCCTCTTTGGTGATGAAGGGAAACCAACTATAAGATATCAAACACATTCCCTCACACACACCCATGGAGGATCTACACATGTAAAAGTTTGCATATGTGTTGTTTACATGGTTTGAATATGTGTTGTTTACATTAATAATTATTAATTTTGTCATTTACTGTCTAGTCATATATTTTAGTCTGGGACTAAATTAGTAATTTTAGTTAGTCACTTTTAGTTTGGTCACCTATTATCTAGTCAGGTATTTTATCCCTAAACTAAATTAGTCGTTTAATTTAGTCATTTTTAGTTCGGTCACTTAAAATTGCTCAAATTTAGTAGTATTTTAGTTGAAATAATTGTGGTGACTAACTTTTTAAGTCACCTAGTCACTAATTTCATCATTTTCTACTAGTGATAGTACACTACCTTCGATACATCTAGATCATGATTTTTACTCATAACATAGGAATCAACAACTTCTAGACTAGTGCCTAGAGACTCACAATGACTACACATGACATGGAAGCAATAATTCCATCAATTTTAGGACAAGATGTCGGATGCTAAGGAGATGAAGTGTAAAAGGAAGCTAAGGTACTATAAGGAGGTGATCAACCTCACCCTTGATAACCATAATCATCTCTCTATGTTGACTAGCACTAAGAAGAAAATTTACATCACTAGGATTAGAACTAACTCTTACGAGCTTCAGAGTGAAACTAGGCAGTGGTCTACCCCCAAGACACCATGGGATGATAGAATTTGTCACATTTGTGATATAATAAGAAGATGGAAGATGGAAAGCACTTCCTTTAGACTGCTCAACTCTTGCCCACATTCACATACAACTCACTATCATCAGCCACACCTCCAATCTTTTTGACATATTAAGCAAGCCCAATTATAGTGATCTTGGAACGCTTATTTCCTCTCTCCTAGATCAAAGAAACAAGATTTTGAAGAATGACAATTAGACTCTCTTTTCTTGATGTCCGATAGACCACATTAGGCTTAGTGGACGTTAATCATCATCATCGTCATCATTATTATTATTAATTAAAAAAATCAATATAAGTTAAAGATATATACATTAAAAAAATGTAATAAGGAATTTCATTTTAATTTTCTCATAGAGATTCTTAATCTATAAATAGGGTTTGTTACAATATCATAGGCCAATATCATGGTTGATCAATACAACGTGTCCAAAAAACTACATTTCACATTACTCTTCTTCACATGGTATATGTTTTAATTAATTAATATAGTTAGAAAGAAAGAAAGGGTATAACTAATTTTGAAATATATTTCAACCTTTAATTTCTGATTGCTAAGAATATTCTCAAATATCCCATGGAGGTTAATTCCTTACCATACACTTAACAATTATTGATAATTAAAATAAATTAATTGTTAATAATTAAATTAAATGGATGATAAACACCAATCCATTGTAAGCATCTTATATCTCACATTACCGACATTAAAAAACTTATAAAAACTAGCCAAATTATATGTTTATTTTAAATTATTAATCGATTACTATTATTAATTATGAAAAGAATATATATAAGTTAAACACATATACATTTTGTAGGAAAAATACATCTATATTTAAAAAAATGTGTAACAAGGTTCTTAACCATGGAGTTTCATTTCAACATTTTCATGTAGATATTTTATTACAATATCATGGGTCAATATCATGACTTACCAATACCATATGCTCAAAATACAATAACTCTTTTCATATCAGACTTATTGATATAACATCTTTTAAATTAAAGTGACAAATCGAGCCAAAATACAATAACTCTTTTCATATCAAACTTATTCATATAACAATTTTTAAATTAAAGTGATGGATCAAGTGCTACACTCCTTGATGGTGATTGATGGTGATAAGATGCTCTGTTAAGACACTCCTTGATGGTGATTGATGGTGATAAGATGCTCTGTTAAGACACTCCTTGATGGTGATTAATGGTGATAGGGTGCTCTGTTAAGGCACTCCTTGATTTAATTTCACGGTCCCGCTGGCCCTGATCAGGGTGATATATTGGACATGATAAAGATATAGTTCTTCCAAACTTACAATATTTTTTTAAATTAATTAATTTAATTAAAAGGAAATAATAAACATAATTCTTTTTGAAAAAAAATCCACTTTTACTTTGTAACTATCACTTATTAAATACTAATATATTTTTATGAAATTTAAATCTTTAGCATCCAAAATAAAACAACTTTTAATTTATGCTTAATAGTATAAAAAAATAAAGTATTCAATATTTAATAATGATGGGATAATTAATATTATTATTATTATTATTGAGGTTATTATTGTTTATTTATTTTTAAAACTTTTTTAGGTTATTATTATTATTTTGTTTTTATTATTTATTTAGTTATTTGTTATTACGATTACTATTTTTATTTATCATTATGTTATTATTGTTTTTATTATTATTTATTATTGTTATATTATATATATATATATTATATAATATATATATATATATATATATATAATATATATATATATTATATATAATTTATTTAGTTTTTTTTATTTTTTAAGATTATTTTATTTGTTTTAATTATGTTATTATTTTTTTTCTAGTTATATATAATTATTACTTTTAATTTTGAAATTTATTATTATAAACTAAAATTAAGATATAATTTAATTAATTTTTTAACTAATTTTTTAGTATTTTTTTCCCTTAACTATTTCTTAACCCTCTAACAACTAGTTTTCAACGGCTAGTTCCTAACGGCTATCTCAAGATCTAGATGCTTCTCTGTTAATTAATATTTTGCTAAGACTGTTTTTCTCACCATTTGTCCTGAGGATGAACCAGATTAGTTGGTTCGAAACATGGACCCATTCTATAACATGACCGGGATGCTTCTCTGCTATTTAATCTTTTGTTAAGATTGTTTTTCTCACCATTTGTCCTGAGGATGAACCACATTAGTTGGTTTGAAAGGTCAAACCCATTCTATAACATGTGATTAATGCGGAAGACATACTATAGATCAAAAAAGTCTAAGAGCTATTAATAAAATAAATTTATCAAATTCTTATTTCAATGTAAACTAACTTGTCAAGATAATTAAAAATAATAAATATAGATTTATATTAAACCTAACTAAGTTATATTTTTATCTAATGAAGAAAGACCTTTTAATACATTAATATTTTTATTATTTTATTATTAAATTATTAATGCAACTCTCTATAAATAAAGATGATTAAAATAGGTTCACATCCTTACATTATTTATACGAGCATCCATCATGGTAGATGGATAGATCATCGACGGTAGATTGTTTATCATCAATTTGGATTAATGTTTTGAGAAATTCATGCAAACATCACATTGCAAGTTTCAATTTTTACAAATTCAACCATTTATGTAGCTAGGATGATAGGCCTTCTTTTGAATTGGTTTAGTAGTCTACACTTTGATTCTCTAATTGACATTTGGAATCAATCTGGCATATGGTCTGATTGACATCTAGCATCCAGTCTGGCATATGGCCTTGGTCTAATTGACATATGTTCTCTAACATTTGGCTAAATATATCGTTCTATTTCTCCCTCACCAAAACCACTTTCTGCTTTCTGCTTTCTGCTCTTCCACGACCTGCTGCCATAACAATGGCAACAGTTTCTATTTTGCACAACCTGCCTTTCCTGCCATAACAATGAATTTAGCTCTCGGTTGTCCAATGCTCATTCACTATTCTTCTATACCTATTCTATTCTACTATACCCTGTTTACAGCTCGATTGTTCTGTTCAGAAGTTGTTCGTTCAGTGATCAGAGTTCAGTGGTTATTCTATTCAAAGTTCAGTGGTTCAGTGGTCAAAGTTCAGTGAGTTGTTCATTCAGTGCTCAAGAGACCAAAGAAGGAGTGCTAAACCCCTTTAGGTAACATATTGGGTTGCCTTCTTTCCAATTTCATAGCCCTTGTTTGCTGTTTTAACTTTTAAATGCACCTGCCGCATTCTCATTTTGGCACGTTCCACAGAAATTAAAATGCATAGATTGGGATTTTTGCATGAATATTATCATTTATTTTTTACTATGAGATTCCAGTTGCCTTAGTTTCCTTGCCCTATTTAATTATGACTACCAATGATATAAGCATCAATAAAGAGCTCATAAGATTCAATGAGGATCACACGAAAAAAATATGTTGCAACATGTGCTAGAAGACAGTTTTTCCACTCCCTTTTCCAATTTCAACCAAGGTTTGAAGTGATGGCTCCAATAGCTATCAAATTCCTATCAATGTCCAGCCAGGAAAGTTCACTTTTTATGTCATTTTCACTCAAAGTTTTAAGAAAAGCATACTCCGACACCACAAAAGGCAGTCTTTCTTTGGCTTGACATATTTTCAACATTAGTGGTGAACCAACTCTAGGTTGAAAGGAAATATTGTTGACTGTCCATGCGTGTTTTATCAGTAGGGGTTATTGTTGTAATTTGACCTGTTTATAGATCAATACGCTTATAGGATTGATATTGTACAAATTGAATCAGTAGTTATTTAACTTCGTAATTCTAGATGTTTTGGTTTTTTGATGTAAATCCTCTTTGCTTCTGCCCAGTAAGTTATTAAGTGGTTGGTTGATATCCGGGTTCATCTGCTGACAAGGCATTCATGAAATAGAGATACTCTATAGAATTGGACGTTATTGGCTTACTCATTCTGATAATACTAACCTGGCACTTTCCTCCACCTAATGGTTTCTCTTTTCATTGTAACGTAGCTTGAGATTGGTTACAAGGACCCTATGTTTACTATCGTTATAGAACGTATGGTTTTGGCAATGGAGATATTGGAAGACTTTCCATTGTAGGCTTCGGGTCATCTATGCTATTTGGCACGATCGTGGGATATTTAGCTGATAAACAATAAGATACTAACACTCCGTATGGTTTGTAGTTGTGCACTTGTATTGTGGCAATTACTGAGAAAAAAATAACTAATAAAATAGATCTATTCTAATATGTTGTTCTATCTGTAGGGGTCAGAAGAGGGCTTGTATAACATACTGCATAACATATATATTGAGTTGTATTATACAACATTCTCCTGAGTACAAAATATTGATGATTGGTTGTATTCTTAGAGCCATTGCCACATCTCTTCTATTTTCAGGTTTTGAATCATGGCTTGTTGCTGAACATTTCAAGGTAATGAATATATCCATCTTGTATAGAAATTTGGGGTAGTTTATGCATGTTTACATCATGTGCATCCAGCAATACTGAAAGACGTGGTGTATTTAGAATTATTTTGCATAGCATGTAGTTTCTCTCTCTCATTAATGTGTTGTTGGAGTTGGACAGAAATCTTAAGACAATTTTTACCTTTTGTAGAAAGAAATATAAGAAAAATTAGCAAGGCATATGCTAAGATATTCTTGTCACTTGAGGTTTTTTTTGTTTCTTGCAAAAGAGTTTTGATCCATAATGGTTATCATTCACCTTTTCAAAGGCAATATTCCTTGGCAATGGTCTTATAGCCATTCTCTCTGGGTTGTTTGCCAATACCCTTACTGACACTATAGGCTTTGGTCCAGTTTCTTTGTTTGATGCTACAACATGCTTCTTAGCTATAGGGATGGACATTATCTTATCCACCTGGACAGAGAACTATGGAGATCCTTCAGAGAATAAGGATCTACTCGGTTCAAGGGTGTTGCCATAGCTATTGCTTCAGGTAAGTGTTTAAACTCTGTCATCTCCAAATATCTTGCCTTCTTTGAACTATACGTCAGATAGACAGATGATGGTAGAGTTTTTCCTTATGTTTAGTCTTGACAACTATGTTGCTCATTTTGGCGAGTAAATGAGAAGGCTGCATTGCTAGGAGCTATACAGTCCTTATTTGAAGGTTCAATGTACACATTTGTATTTCTTTGGACACTTGCTCTGAGCTCAAATGAATAGGATATTCCTCATGGGTTCATATTTGCAACATTTATGTTCTCTTCAATGATGGAAAGTTCCCTTGCCTCTAGACTCCTGGCCCGTCAAGCAGTCAAGGCGAAGAGCTACATGCAGATTGTATTCCTTGTTGTTTCAAGATCCTTACTCCTTCCTCTCATAACTACTGTATGTCTTAGCTTTACTATTCCTTTGTGTCTTCTGACAGAATTTATTTATTTGAAACATCAACATACTGTGGATCTGAGGAAATTTTGTGTGGTTGCTATGAGCAGTTCCTTTTAGAGCCCAACACAGAAAAAGTTGCAAGCATTACACCAGGAAGGTGTCTCCAACTTCTTGGTTTATGTGTCTTCGAGGCCTGTGTGGGAATTTTCTGGCCCTTGATTATGAAAATGCGATCACAATACATTCCTGAGGAGTCTAGGAGCACAATTATGAACTTCTTCCGGATACCTTTGAAAATATCTGTCTTTGTTGTTCTTTACAATGTAAGGCCACAATACCTTCTAATCTCATTTTATAATATGGATGTCATGAGCGGGAGAATTATATTGTATATAAACGAGGATTAACAAGTCTTATTAACTAAGGAACTTTTTGTTTTGGAATGCTTTATGGAATTTTTTGGAAACCATTTAAAAGTTTTGAAATCACTCAAACTTTTCTTTCTTTTCTTCTTTGTGAAAGGTCAATGCCTTCCCAATCATAGTCATGTTTGGTATGTGTGCCATCTTCCTCTTCATGCCATTAGTTCTCCAAAGGCGGCTCATGGTTGTTGTAGAGAGTCACAAGACAAGTAAGTCTTACAATCTTCTGTCAAGTAACTGATTTTAAGCTGAGTCACAAGTCAAGTAAGATGCACACACTTCTTTGTCATGTAACTGATGTTAGGTCTGTGGAAAGTGTTGGCTTTTTATTTTTCTATGATTTTGAGCTTCTTTCTAGGTTTTTTATCAACGTGTTCATAGTTCCCTTCTTATTTGCAGAATCTCTAGATACTTGGGGTGTAACTAAGGAGTGGGATACAAAGGTAGAGCCCCTCAATCTCTGAAATGAAGAAGTTTTGCAGAAGGTAACTTGAAATATTTGCATGGTTTGTGAAAAGAGTCATCAATAATTCCCTTGCAAAAATTGTATTCTTGGGTTCGCCCATGAGCTATTTCTATTAAATCATTTTTTCACATAAAATAATAGGCAGTTTTATTCATCTATTGGAGAAGGTAAAGAACTTATTCATTGTAGAACTTCAGTTGGAGATATTAATTTTTTCTTTTATAACCGATTAAGATACCTCAGTAAACAATTATTATAAGGTGTAATTTTGTTGTCGAATTTTATTTTTGAACAGTCCTGAACCCTAGCTGGTCAAAGGACAAGTGGTATACTAACTAGGCTTTATTTCAACCAATTGTTTTCTAGGTAAAGTAAATTATCTACACGCTCCTTTTTTGTCAAAAGTTTGGTGTAGAGCCAAGAGCTCTATTTGTAACTCCAACAATTTATTAATTAACCCACCATGGTCCACTATGTGTGTGGAAAGTTCTATTAGTGTATTTCACATTTGAATTACTTCTTTATTTTTAATACTTGGCTTTTGTTAATTCTTGCACTTTTAAATATTGGGGACTGATAAATGCTAGCAAGATTGTTACACTAAAATTTGTCACCATGACTATCTGCAGTTAATATGGCTCCATCAATAGTCATGTTATCCTCCTTGTCAAGCCTCATACCTCTGCTCTTCATGTCAAACTTCAAAAAGAGAGAAAGTCACTTAAAAACATATTTATCTCTGGGTACGCAAGTTCTCTCTACCTTGCCTGCGTGTACACACTCCAAACACACTGTACCTGCCTACTTGTACACTCTGTAAGCCAAAGGATGGGTGCGTACCCCTGTAAAGGTCAAAAGGCGCGAGTTTCATCTTTAAAAAGTTACTTGTGGTCACTTCTAGAGCCTTCTAGAAGAGTATTTGACGTGTATTGAGCGCCTCCAGATGGTTCATGCATCCCTATGATAGAGGAACTTATCCCATCAAGAGAGGAGCTACCCCATCCAAAAGAGGGAGTATCCCATTGATGTTGAAACTGAATAACTTCCTCTATAACACTATAAATACAGGCATTGGGCCAAAGGAGGGGAGGTTGAAAGCTGAACATTCCAAAGGGTAAATGCTGCTGGAATTAGGACTTCCATTGTTAACTTGTGAGGAGAGATTACCATCCTTTCTTGTTGCCATATTGGGAATGGGTGAGCTTGTCAAAGTAGAGGAAATCTCTTGTTGGACCCTGGGAGGAGCTTGCACAACACCAAGGCTCAGGTTGTAATGGTTCCTTTTTTGTTTCCTTAATACAAATAAGTCCATTCTTCTCAATGATTTGTTGTTAATGAATTATTTCATGTACTCCTTGGTCTATATGATGAATATGCTTTGTTTTTATGAAATATTCAGGTGTTATGTAATCGTTTGTTTTGTTAGTGTATGCAGGTCTTAAAGTGAAGGAGGAGCTCATCTGGATCAGCAAGGCTGGACTGCTACAACAAGCGTTGGACCTAAGGTAAGATCGGAAAACACTCGGTTCTCATAGAATGATGTATGTTTAGAGAAGGATTGCTCTTGTTTGGTTTGTTTGTCACTAGAGAGTCTCAGACTCCTAGGGAGGTTAGGTTTGTCCGCAAAAATAACTCTTTCCGCATGACACCTCCCTATTATATTTTTAAGAAGACATAAGATAATGTTTGTTAGGATTTGTTCTAGATTGCAAAAGAAACACTCTTCTTGTCTTCTATTGGGGTTTTTTAATAAAAAATGTATCAATCTTATTATGAAGAATTCAACTACGAATACTATTAGGAGATGTTGAACAAGTACTCTTTTGAATATTTTACAGGATTATGCAAAAGTTGTAGCTAAGTGCCTTAAAAAAATTGCCTCTTCGGCGGTTAGATGGGAGCATACAAGATTCTTGAAGTCAACATTAGTCTCAATACTGTGAACTTGGTTTTGTAGGCCAAGAAGTCCCAACGACACTCTCTTTTCCTCGAAATTGACTTGAATAAAGCATATGATAAAATTGTCTAATAATTTATTATAAATATGCTTCTTTGCCTTAGATTTGGATCTAGATGTGTCTCCATGGTGAGTACCCTTTTTGCTTAGTCTTCTAAATTTTCTTAGCAAATGCCCCCCTTTCTATCATGATTTTGTTGCATCGTTCTATTAGGCAAGGATTTCCCTAAGCCATATACTTATATGTTGATGCATGGGGTTACTTACTATAAGTTGTTATGAATTAGGACAACACTAAGGAAATCGCACTTCCAATAGTGTATGAGATAGTGAACAACCATTTTATTGATAATTATATGCTATATGCTTAAGATGAACAAACCTCACTTCATTTAGTTAAAGACTCCATAGATATATTTTATGTTGGTTTTTGTGTCATTGTGAGTCAATGATATTAATTGGATCATTATAGTATTTGTAAATTATCTCGATGGTTTCAGAGTGGAAAAAAATGAAGCAATTAGTTTGTAGGTCATTTTTACCAATAAGTCCCATTTTAGAGGACTGGGATATGAAACCTTTTAGAGCCATTTTGAGGCATTAAGTGACATTTTTTAGGGTCAAAATTCTATCACTTAAGCATAGGACTAGGATGTTGTTATATACTTAGATATCATTCCATGCAAGAATTATATTAATTAGAGTTTGTATGCAAAAGTTATGCCTCCCACAATTTGACCTACCATGTTTGACCATCGTGGCATGAGTGGATGTCATTTCATTGCCCCATCACTCATGCATATGGGGCTAGCCATGTGTGTATATTGAAGGAGACTATAGAAGGTTCAAACCTGTAACTCTAGTTGAGGGTTTATTGCATCAAAATCTAGCAAGTCATGTGATAGGTATCACAAGACAAAGACTAGACCAAGTGACGACACTATGAGGTGGAGACACACTATCACCATAGGCACCATATCCTACTATTTAGTGGATTTTAACCATAAGGGATGCTTCCCTATGTAGGTAACCTAATAGATTTTCAAATTCTAAGGCTTAGAGGTGACAAGGATAGGCTAAGGAAAGATACTTAACTTAAGGACAAGGCTCAAAATAGCAAGGATAAGGCAAAGTGTGCCCTCCAAAGATCTATCTAAGGCATTAGGACCTAGATTTTAGTGAATAAGAAAGGATAACATGCTTACCAAGGTACATAAGGCCAATTAAAGGCTTAACAAGATAGATATTATCAATATTTGGAACAACAAGCCCTCAAAAAGCCCTAAGTTGAAGCCTAGGGCTAGGTTAGGGTTTACCCTGGAGAAAAATTACCTAGGGCTTGTGATGTGAACCTTAAAGTGGAAGAATCCATTATGGGAAAGAGATTATTTTGAGGCAACGAGGCACAAACCACATGTGGAACCCTTCCAAGGGAAAAGGCACTCCTCCTAGTTGAATTCAACCCTAACCCTAACCTACTGGATTGTCTTAAAGGAGAAAAATTAAAGAAGAGAGAGAAAAATTAGGTTTAGGAATTTTTTTATGGTGTGATCACCTTTTTGGAAAGGCTAGTGTTTCATTTTGGGTGATGGGGTCTACAGGGAGATCTACTCATCGAATGACCAAACACTAGTATGGAGTAAGTGAAAGAAAAAACCTAGTTTTAAAAACCCTAACTGTCATTTTACGAGGGTACACAATCGTTGATGAGATCTTAACATGAATATTCATTCAAGGGATTCTCGTACATGCTTAAGGGTAATGCATACAATACATTGCCAAGATTTCATAGAAAAATATTCGACAAAAACTAGCACATAAAAACCCTAACAATAACCATTCCGTGTAATATCCATAGAATATATTCAAAAATATAAAATATTTACAATGAATGCATGAAGAAATCCTTTATTGTCCAAAAAAGACGTCTTCACAACAAGAGAATGTCTACAAAATCAAAATTTCCGCAAAAGATCACACCTCCAACAAGATACAAGACTATTTCACCTAGGTTGAAATCATCAAAGAGGTTGAATTGATCCACATGTGATGATGAAAATTAAAGTGAGGTGACCTTTGTTTATATGAGGTCAACCTCATTAAATTTCTAACTAATAAATGGCCTAAAACAAGTTTGACATAAGATAACCTTGGTTTACAATCCAACCCACTAGCAAAGTGACAAAATAAACTATAGTTTCCCACATGTGTGAGTTGTAGCCGCTATAAATGTCGACATCATGCCCATTTTGGGCCTAAAATGCCATGCCATGTTGAAGTGAGTTCTAAAAAAGTGTCATGATGCTAGTAGGATAATATAAATTTTGAGTATATTCCCTGAATTTCCCCTGAACTCCACCTTTGGTTCCCAATTCTAGCTAGGGCGCTATCATGTCATATTCATGAGTCTCCAATTGTAAAAACAAGGCCTCCTCTCTCTAGTGTTAGGGCTTCTATAAGTGCAACAAGCCCTCACAAGTATATCAATGGGAGACCATCCTCATCTGGGTTCTAAATCGAGTCCTTCTCATCAGGTTGTGTCAAGGCCAGCCCAGGGGCATGCTAGGTCATTTGGTGTCATCATGATGAATCCTCTATTCTAGGTCGAAGTAACCCAACGTCATGAGCCCTGAGGGTGCTCTGACACATGCAATATCTACTCAAGTCATCAAGAGACTAACCTCTCTCAATGTTGCACCTGCTAAGCCATCTATATCTCTAAAGAGGCTTGGGTACCTATGGAGTGAGTGCCATGAAGGCCTCGGCCATTGTTGACCAGCTGACAAAAATAACTTGAACTCAATTGAAAGCAACCACCCATAAAAGAATATGATTATACATGCATCTAAGTGGACCAAAATTGAATGTTAAGGGTATGTTAATATATCAAACACGGATCACCTTCTAATATCTAACCAAACCAAGTCTCGTAAAGGTGTTCCCTACTTTGATAGAGGTGACTAATGGTAAACCATATTAGGTGTTTCCAACCCTCAAGGGGAAGTGACATTTCCAAGGTCAACGCCTCAAAAAATAGGTGTTAGTGTAAATATGTGACATTGAAGAGGAAAACGCTTCATGGTCAAGTGTCATGGTCAAGTGGACCATTTGATGGAGAGTCTGCATCCCAAGTGTGTGAATGCAAAGGAGGGAGTAATCGTGGAGGCATGAGTTACCCTATTTGTTAGTGTGAAATTTCTTGGAATGTGTACCAAAAACACTTCACTTAAGTCACTAGGTGACAAGTGACCCTAACAACAAGTTGATGGTTGCTTATGATTCATATCTGCAATAAAAAATGGAAAACCTGCAAAAAAAGTATAGCAATCCAGAGTAGAAAGAAGAAGTAAAAATATCCAATGCAGTAACCCAAATGGAAAGATTTTAATTGAATGAATATTTTATTGAAAACACCTGGTGAAGGAGATCTACGGATGGGTCTATAAGTCCCCCTTTGTGGGATGGGTCCTTTGATATCCTTGATGCTTCAGAAAATGATCTCTTTCAATATGTGAAGAACCCAGAAAAAACGTGGAGAACTCGAATGGGAGCTCAAAAGAAAAAATACGATAATGGTGATGATGATTATGATTATGGTGAAGAATGAATGAAAAAACCCTCCTATTTATAACAAAGTATTGAGTTAATCTCACAAATGGAGAAGAATAAAATAATATTAACCAATTCAAGATCTAACCACTTGGAATAATTTGTTATATTTATTGGAGAGGGAAAATACATTTAAAATGGTTAAATATCTTTATTTATAAATAATTAACAAATAAAATTATTTATTAGTTATTTCACGAGAATTAAGAATGGTATGAAATTGAAATAATTATTAAATAATGATTTAACAAGTATTCCAATAACAGAAATAAGGAAAATTAAATAAATAATGATTCATTTAGTTATTCCTAAGGGATTTAGTCAAATATGACAAGGAATAATTATTTAAATAATGATTTAATAATTATTCCTAGAGAAAATTAAATAAATAATGATTTATCTAATTATTCTCGTGGTTTTTTTAAATTTAAATCAGAAAAATAATTTAATAAAAATGGTTTACTAAATTATTTTCCACAATGAAAGTGATTTTTCTATGGTAAAATTAAATCTACATGGTGTATTTTGATCCACCTAGTTAGAAATGGCTAGGTGATCATTTTTTGGTGATAACAGATTTCCCCCACACATATGAGTGTTAGGAGAAAATCGTATGACCGAAATACGTTATAGGTTACACTTCCATGAGACACCAAAGGGGGAGTCAAAGGGAGAGAGAAAGAGCTAAAGAAAATCAAGGACGAACAAATAATGGAGGGGGCGAGACCTACTAAACTGATAGAAGTCTCCTTTTATGTGGAAGTACATGATCTCAAATGAGGCGGGCGGGCATACCCATACCTGTCGAGATAACTATGTACAAAGAATAATGATGAGCCCAACAATGTGGGACTAAGCTACAAAGTATATGATACATGAAACACTGGCATCAGTGGGCCAAGAAATAATACAATGGATCGCATATACATAATGCGCCTGGAGAAACATAGGTTAGGACTGAATACAAGAACATTTGAGTACATGAGACATAATGCCCCTCAATATAACATGGTGAGGAGGGATCATAACCAAAGAAGCCCTGCTAAACAGGAATGGGCTATGAAGATCTGAATGGATCATTTGAAGGAGACATGCATGTTGTGGGCGCTGCAATCGGCAGAAACCGAACCCATCACATCTGCAAAACTACATATGAGGTTGGATCAACATCTGTGGTCATCCGGGCATGTGGGGGGCTACCTGAAGGGCCACCCCCTCATGAGGTCTGGAACATCTCACACACAGCCCGGAATTACTGGGACAATCATTTGGATCATTGAACCATCAAGCATACGAATCTGAATTGTGCGATAAGGAATTGATGTCGAGCAAGTGAGAAACAACCAAGTCAAAGGGAAATAATGATTCCCTTTGCTTGATCCGAGGCACCAAACAAATATGGAAGATAGAACCAAGGTACACCACCCCATAAACCACTCTTATGGAATAAATGTGTTAAGTTGGACAGAAGGGGCCCGCTAGAGTTAAGGCAATGAGGAGTCCTAAACAAAGGCACGAGGGATCATAGTAGAGTGACTTATGGACTAAAACTAGGGATGATGATGGAAAGAAAGAAAATGGGTGGCGAATTGATGACTTCCCTTGTTAGAGCATAATAAGGATGGAAGACCTGGCAACGACTGACTTGATTCTTGAGGGGATGGTTGATGTCTCAAACAAGGGTTTCGCAAAGACAGAGCAGTAGATTTGCAGGCCAAATATAAATAAAATGGGAGGGATGTGACACGATGACATATGAAACACTATAACAGGACACAATGGGACTCAAAAGAGACTCCATAAATAGAAGGGTGACTCATCTGTGATGCTCTGAACATGGGTGACTCGATGATGATTCCACATGCGGCAGGCTCGAAGGGGACCATTAAAACATGAGTAAATGATGGTTACTCATGAAAAAAGCTGACACATGATTCAACTAGTGCAAAGGTAAAGTGGTACCAGAGTACGAGTGGCTCAAATGAAGAAATTCAATTTTAAGAGGCAACAAAAAGAGACATCATGGAAAAAATGGCTTCATGGTGAAGTGTCAAATTACCAACAACAAAAAAAAAGAGACCCATTATATAACTCGATGAGAGCTTTCTAATGGTGTTGATGGTTTGTCAAACAGAGCTATGGTTTGGTCGAAATGGGCGATAGAAAAACTAGGAGTTTTCCTATAAAATGGATTTTTCCCTCCAAATTCAATTCATTTGCATAGTGAGCTGTGGAGAATTTGGACAAGAGGAGAAGGCCCTAAATCTTGTGGAGATCGTAGCGGACAAACCAACCATCATAATCAAGATTTGCAAGCTGGAGGTAGGTGGTTTAACCTTACTCATCATTTTTGGTGGATTAGATTTTCATATTAGGGCTTCAGCTCTCTGTGGGGGACCCCTGCTCATCCTTACTATCACAATGCACTTTTGGGGGCCTGATCTGCACTCTGGAGCGTAGGAATGGGGCCCACAAGTGTGTCCAATGTAGTTTTATGGGGAAAAATGCATTATGGGCTGAGAGGATAGGTAGGACTAGTGGTCTGTTGGAAGCTGAAGCTAAGTACTATACATGCATGCCTTTTACTTTGGACTAACAAAACATAATGGTATTTTTCAGGTATGGAAGAGTTGAAGGTATAATGGTGAGAACAACATTTGGAGTCCCTCCGTGCTGAGATTCATGGGAATCAAGCAATGAGAGGGGTGTTGGCACGACATGGCATGTTGAAGTTCTTAAAGAAATCCATGATGAGGGTTGGTGAGGCGTTGATGTTGATGATAGTGAGTTATTGGGACCCAGATCAAGAGGCTTTTGTAGTACAAGGGAACAGGATCGAGATCATGTTCCGAGACACATATTTTTTTACAAAACTGCCCCCCTTGGGGGTGGTAGGGGAGATACATCTAGTGTTGCCTCATGGGAGGCATATAGATGAGTTTGTTGGTCGTCATTATGTACCGAGGAGTCATGAAAAGGGCATGACTATACAGATCAATGACTTGAAGAGGCGAGAGACACGAGCTACAGCCGCAGTGGTGTTGTAGACATATGGGAGTCATGCCTTCCATCATATCAATGGAAGGAAGATGATGTTGGTGGAGAGTTTGTTGGGAGGGACCTACTATGGGTGGGCCCAGATGATGTTTTCATCGTCGAAACAACAATTGACATTATGCAGGTGGAGGACCAATGATTGAGAAGATCCCCACTATTCGACCTCATGTTCAAACCCTAGATGAGGACCCACAGTGACTTAGGATGTGCCGCTGGGGGAAAATACTGAGACGAGGTGGAGGAGGGGGAGTTAGACGAGTGTTCTGACCTGAGTTTTTTGCTCATTGGGACCAAATGCCACTATACATAGACGACTATCCATGCAATGGCATGAATTATCAAGGGGATCCTGACTTACCATTTCCACCAGGACAAGCATGGGGCCCAGATGATAACTGAAAGATTTTATATATTTGATGCATTTACAGTTTAAGAAATATATGTATGTGGTATTGATTTCTAAACTTTGTGGTATGCAGATATAACACCAGTGAGGTCAACAGGATACATGGGACGAGTTGCACTGACAGGGGCTGCAGATTAGGGTGGTACCACACCACAACAGAGACTAGGTGGTGATGCTCTAATGGAGGATCTCTGATGCAGATGTGATGTACTACTGGTCGGGGTGACAGAGCATAGGTGGCATGAGCAAGAAGATCGATATAAAGATGAGTGCACGAGTCTTCCCTCGGAGTGGTGAGGATTCATGAGGTGCATTGCAATGGTCGGTTAGGCAGTACGAGATCTACGAACTGGGGGGGTGGATTTGTTGGCTCAATAGCCTCTAGATAATAGTTATTAGGCATAGGGACATGTCGGTCACCATTTTTGTTTTATTATAACATGCGAATGAGCATGTCGGATGTATTTAGAGTAGTGGACTCAAAACATTGTATTACGATACATATTTATGATTATGCATCTTTTTGTGATGATTGTGGTTTGCCATTTGTTTATGGATGTCTTCTTACATGTGATAAATTCCAATTTAGAATGTTATTAGCAATGGTATCTACTTAGTGATTTTGGGCACTAGGAACATGATTGAATGAAATGGATTCAAATTCATGTGCCAAAAACTTAACTCGTAGATATTTTCTAAATGTTGATTTATGGTAGCACCGGATGTGCTCTAAGTCTCAAAATTTGTAAGGAGGCTTCGACACATGTACTCCACAATACCCATTAAACGTTTTCAGAGATTCTACTAGGAGACAATAAAATAATTAATTATTTCTAATGGGATCCTAAGTCTAAACTTAGGAAATTAAAATAATTAAATGGTATTAATCTAACTGTGTGTGAAACTTCTAGAAGAAGATGAAGATCGATTCGAAATAATCTAAGCCTTTGATTAGAATCTAATCTAGGTCATTGGTTCTCAACTGGAGGATTATAAGAAGGACTTTGATGGGCATTTGGAAAACACACCAGGCAGATACTCAGTTACCCAAGTAAAACTTATTTTCTCACTAGTCAAAGTTCAGCAAGATGAAATATATTGAGAGGGAGAGTTGCAGGTGAGGAGGAGAGAGAGGGCAGCAGCATCATTCAGAAGTGAAAGAGTACAAGACGCAGAAAATAGAAGGGACAACACAGAGACTGACATTGGGACTACACAGTCCTCACGCAGAAGCTGACGCAATGAGACGCAGAGGGGGCAATAGGTCCTCTCCTACATCAGAATCTCCCTGGGAAGTGTGAGAGAACTGTCAGTAAATTTATCACAAATATTTATCTTCTATTTTGTTGGTTGTATCTTATACATGATATTTTTTTTCTGAAGATTAATAAAGAAACCCTCATCTGTTACATCATTTTTCCCGCATTGGGTTTTTCCGGGGACAATTGTCCAAAAATAATTATGTTATTGTGATTATACTTGTGCTAGTATTTTTCCTTGCACTTACTTTCCGCGGTATTTTAATTCTGAAGATTGCAGTAGAATTTATTTCAATATTTTCCGTAGAAACACAGCGAATAACCTATTTCTGAATTAATAAGTAGAAGAAATAATATCATTCACTAAAGTTGGATTTATATCTAGAAATTTTCACATGGTATCAGAGGACATATCATAAGAGAAGAGCTCAGAAGTAGGAAGGAAAAGGATTTTGAAATTAATGCAGAGGCATCAATTAGAAATCCCAGAGGCAGCGCAGTTCGAAGGTCAAGGATAACGAAGTTTTGAGGTGAAATCGATTTCTCTTAATGAATCAATAGATAAATTCAATCTCTAGATCGAAACTTACCAGAGGCAGAAGGGAGCAGCATATTTCTCCTTGTAGAGTAGATCTTCAACTAGCACATAGATATTTTGCAGCAAGTGTCGAGGTAGAAAAGCGTCAGAAATTGATAGGAAAATAACACAAAGAAGGATGAAAAATAAAGATGTCTCTGGATTATCTTCTAGATTAGAAGAAGAATTCACATGCTTATCAAGTTCAACATCAACAGATGTTTGGTACATTAATAGTGGGACTTTATCCCATATGATTGGAGTGTGAGAATATTTCTCGAGCTATCAAGAAGAGAAAATGGACTTCCATATTACTATGGGAAATAGAACGAAGTGTACTCTAGTAGGGATAGGCACCATAGCATTTCATATGGAAGAAGGAACCAACATCTGATCCACTAATGTTTTGCATGTGCCCAAGTTAGGAATGAATGTGATTTCAGTTTCCCAGTTACAAGGCAAGGGATACCATGTATACTTCAATGGAAAGAAAGTATATGTCAAACATCCACGCTGGAAGAATAAGAGAGAAATTGGAGCTCGAAGCAACAAACTGTATAGTTTGTAGCTCAAGTCTCTAATGGCACTAATAGGCAACAATTTTAATGGTGAAAAGAAACTGAATGAGCTATGGCACAGACGAATGGGCCACTTACACCATGGAGCACTAAGGATGGTCGAAGAGACTATTATAGGAGTTTCAATTCTTGGTAATGAGAATGATGATATATGCATAGGATGTGTACTAGGGCAGTACACTAAAGAAACTTTTTCCAAGAGTAAAAACAGAGCAGAGGGTGTATTGTGATTGATACACTCATATATCTATGGTCCAATGTCCACAAGAGCTCTTAGTGGTGGCGAGTACTTTGTCACCTTTATTGATGATCACTCTAGAAAAATCTGGATCTATTTCTTAAAGGTCAAGGATGAGGTCTTTGATCGGTTTAGAGAGTTCAAGGCTCTCATTGAGAACATGACAGGCAAAAAGATAAAGGTATTGCATTCAGATAATAGTGGAGAATATACAAACAAAGACTTCACAGATTTCTGTGTGAAAGAGGGCATCAAAAGAGAATGGACAACTCCATATAATCTGGAGCATAATGGAGTAGCAGAACATAAGAAAAGAAATATTGTTGGGGCGGAAAAGGCTATGTTGTATGATCAAGATTTACCTAGATTATTATGGGAAAAATCTTGCAACACGGCAGTGTATATACAGAACAGAACTCCTCACAGAGCTCTAGGGAAGAAAACATCCGAAGGTGTCTTTACTGGGAAGAAGTAGGAAGTTAGTCATCTCAGAATATTCAGAAGTGTGGCATATTGTCACATTTCAAACGAGAAGAGTAGTAAAATGTATTAGACTAGAGAAAGGGGTACCTCATAAGATATAGCGAGACCTTGAATACATAAATAATCTACATTCCTAGCAGCATGGAGATTGTAGTAAGATGAGATGCAAATTGCATGGAGGATAGAGCTTTCAGGAAATCTTAAGAGATGCCAACAGAATAACAGTCAGTAGATATTCCTTTAGTCCAGCAACAACAGGGGCAATAAATAGGACAAGTAGGAGGAGAGACACCTGGAACTAGCACAGTGACCAGTACCAGTATTTCCTCATAAGAAGGAAATCCAAGTAGTTCTCAGCAGGTGGAATGACATGAACAAGAGGGGGATTTGATCGAGCCTCCCACCACCAGTGACAGAACGAGTAAAGAAGTACGACATACATTGAAGAATGCAGATGAGTTTGTCAGAGCTCCTAGAACCGAGAAAAGGCATCATAGACATCTTGACAGGTATCAAGCCTTGGTAGCACGAGTTGAAGAACCCTCTAGCTTTCAGGAAGCCATACAACACCAAGTATGGGTGGATGCCATGGTAGAAGAGTATAATTCTATAATGACGAATGCTGTCTGGGAAGTGGTACCTAGGCCATAGGATAGATCGGTTGTAGGATCAAGATGGATCTACAAGATCAAGTATGCTGCAGATGGCAGTGTAGAGAAGTACAAGGCTAGGTTCATAGCAAATGGGTATGCACAAAAAGAAGGAATAGACTATGAAGAGACCTTCGCCCCAGTAGCCAGATATACCTCTATCGGATCTGTTATATCCCTAAAAGCTCAAATAGGATGGGAGATTCACCAAATGGATGTCAAGCCAACATTCTTGAACGGGGTGATAGAAGAAGAGGTGTATATAGAATATCCGAAAGGCGTTGAAAATCATGAGAAATGTAGGTTAAAGAAAGCCCTGTATGGGCTCAAGAAGGCACCCAGAGCATGGTATGGTCGGATTAATAGTTACTTGCAGTAGTTGGGTTTCTTCAAGAGTGATGTTGATCCCAATATCTACTATCTAATGGTGGAGAATGAGCTACTTATTCTGGTATTATATGTGAATGACTTATTCCTAACAGGATCATCTAGGCTCATAAAGGACTGCAAGAAGAATCTTGAAGCAGAAGTCAACATGAAGGATATGGAGATGATGCATTATTTTCTAAGGTTGGAAGTGTGGAAAAAGTATGGGGAGATGTTCCTTGGACAAGGAAGATATGCTACAAAGATTCTGAAGAGATTAAGAATTCAGGATTGTCGACCCATGGCTACGCCCATGATTACCAACTAGAATAAAATGAATGCATCAGGAGATAAGGAGATGGACCCCACCTTGTACAAACAACTCAATCATTCGCCCATGTATGTGGTCAACACTAGGCCAGACATTTACTTTGCTGCCAACACCCTTAGTCAGTTCATGGTGGAACTGAAAAGGGTGCATTGGGCAGCAGCTAGGCACATTCTTATATATGTGCGTGGAATAGTCAGATATGGGTTGAAATACACCCGAGAAGATGACGTATGATTGAATGGATTCACAGACACAGATTGGGCAGGTAGTTCTATAGACCGGAAAAGTACCTCCAGGTATTTCTTCAGTGTTGGATTAGGAATGATTCAGTGTTGGATTAAGAAGCAGAAGTCGATAGCTCTAAGCTCAGCAAAAGAAGAACATATGGCAGTCAACACAACTACGTGAAAATCTATATGGCTTAGAAAACTATTTGTGAGTTTTTTTCAGGAAAAGGATGGAGGTGACCAATATTTTCTGCAATAATCAAATTTGCATTAAACTTTATGAGAATCCAGTATTTCATGATCGGTCGAAACACATTGATATCAGATGTCCCTTTATCATAGATTGTGTTTAGCGTGGGGCAGTACAGTTGCAGTATGTCTCCACAGGAAATCAAGTAGTAGATGTACACGCAAAATCTCTAGGAATATCTAAGTTCATCCAGTTCGGGAAGCAGATGAGTATGATAGAGAATCTATTTCAGTAGTAGAAACAGATGGTTCCTCAGTTGCAGTGGCAGAAAGTTGCAATACAAATGTAGTGTTGGAAGTGGTAGGGTCAGCAGTAGAACGGATACAACATTTGTGTAGTAGTTAGTGGACAGTGATGTCAGACATCAGCAGCGCAGAGGGAGATGTTACATAACAGGATGATGCTTCAGTAGGATGCATTGCTAGAGCACATTCCTCGCTAAGAGGGATTGTTGATTTATGGTAGCATAATATGTGATCTAAATCTCAAAATTTACAGGGAGTTTTGGACACATGTATTCCATAATACCCAGAAATAATTTTGGGAAATTCCACCCGGAGACAGTTTTATTAAAATAATTAATTATTTTTAATGGGGCCCTAAGTCTAAACTTAGGAAATTAAAATAATTAAAGGGTATTAATCTAATTGTGGGTGAAACTTCTAGAAGAAGATGAAGATCGAGTCCAAATGATATAATCCATTGAATAGAATATAATATGGGTCATTGGTTCTCAACTGGAGGATTATAAGAAGGACTTCGATGGGCATATGGAAAACACACTAGGCGGATACTAAGTTACCCGAGTAAAATTGATTTTCTCACTGGTCGAAGTTCAGAAAGAGGAAATCGATTCAGAGGGAGAGTTGCAAGTGAGGAGGAGAGATAGGATAGCAGCATCAGTCGAGAGTGCAAGAGTAGAAGACGCAAACCAAAAAAGGAACAATGCAAAGGCTTTGATGCAAAGGGACAACGCAGAGGCTGACACTGGGACTACACAGTCCTCACACAAAAGTTGACGCAGTGAGACACAAAGGGGGCAACAAGTCCTCTCCTAAATCAGAGTCTTGTTGGCAAGTGTGAGAGAACTGTTAGTAAATTTCTCACAGAGATTTATTTTTCTATTATGCTAGTTGTATCTTGTACATGAGATTTTTGCTGAAGATTAATAAAGAAACCCTCATCTGTTGCACTGGTTTTCCCGCACTGGGTTTTTCTGGGGACATTTTTCCAAAAATAACTGTGTTATTATGATTATACTTGTGCTAGTATTTTTCCTTGCATTTACTTTCCGCAATATTTTAATTGTGAAGGTTTCATTAGAATTTATTTTGATATTTTCCGTAGAAATATTGTGAATAACTTATTTCTGAATTAATAAGTAGAATAAATAATATCAGTCGCTACAGTTGGATTTCTATCTAGAAATTTTCACACTAAATAGGACAGGGTTATGCACACAATAAACACCATTTAATTCCATGACAACTAACAAGGAATCAAGACAAACACGAAGGTGAAAGATGCGATGGTCAAGGGAATCGGCTAACAAACCTATCACAACATCATATTCGGCCTGGTTATTGGTGGCAGATCTAATGCAAATGCCGTTGGAGTGGACTAATGAATGCATGGCAATGAAAATGGCCCAAGCTGCCCTGGCTAGATTCCTGGTGAAGCAACTCGCACCATCGGTAAAACCGATATAAGGTGTGGATGATTGATTCATCTAAAAGGCGTAAGAAGACAATGTTTAAGAATGTGGGGGATGAAAAGTACCTAAATGCAAGAACAAAGAAAGATATGCACACATTTCAATGGGAAATGCTATGGGTAAAATTTCTTGAGGTAGAGGGCATTTCGAGGATTGGGAAGGATTTCTCCTTCTGGATCCTCTAACAGGTATGCCCCCTTGCCCAAACACCCATGGATGATATAAGGCCCTAGCCATAATGGTTCGAATTTCCCACGCCTAGGACATCATGAGCTTGGTCATACACAAGAACAAGATCGCCATCATGGAAGGTACGAGGGTGGAATTTGCAGTCATACTGAGCTTTGGTGCGCTTTTCGGCCGCTTCGATGGTTTGCAATGCAATAGACGGTCTTCAATGGCGCACTCAAGCATGATGAGTCATTGTTCTAAAGGTTGGGTGTCTGCAAGGAGATTAACGACAAGGTGAAGGGAAGGGATTTCACACTTGATTGGTAAAAATAACTCCTCTCCAAAAACAAGGTGGAAAGGACTGAACTCGATGGCGGTCTTGACAAAAGTTTTATAGGCCCACAAAGTAGGGAATAACATTAAATGGCAGTTGGTCTTGTGTTTATTCACCATTTGCTTAATCATAGTATTAAGGATCTTATTGATAGCTTCAACTTGGCCATTTCCTTGTGGGTAATAAGATGACGAATATTAATGTTCAAAGCCCAACAGAGAGGATATCTCACTCCATATCTCATCTTCAAAGCGATGGCCGTGATCAGAGACCAATTATTTCAGAACCCCAAATCGAGCAGTAACACGGTTAAAGAAGAAGAGGGCTACAGTAATCATGGTGTTATTGAACGTTTGCATGGCTTCATCCCATTTGGTAAAATAGATGATGGCTATGATAATATACTTGTCGCTATTAGCAAATGAGGGTCAACACTCCATGAAGCCAATAGCCCATTTACGGAAAGGATCGGTTGCGACAACGGGATGGAGGGGAGTAGGTGGAACTCGTGCCTTAGGAGTGTATAACTGGAAATTGGGATAGTGTTTGACTGCCTCAATACAATAGCTAAAGAGATAAGGCCAAAAGTACCTCGCACACATGATTTTGTGGGCGGTAGCCATTTCGTAGAGGTGACCACCACAAGCGCCACTATGGCAAGCGTTGAGCACTTGCTCGGCTTCAGCATGGGTGAGACAACGACGAAGGACAGTGTCGAGACCGCGATGATAAAGATCATCACCGATGAGGAGGTAGCGAGGGGCTTGATGTTGAATACGTTTTCGATCATCACGAGTGAGGTGTTGGGATGGGGTCCCTGTTGTGCCATACAACAATTCCCCATTTCATATCATTACTATTCCAAAATTATAATGTGAAATGGGTCCCTTTTAATTTTTGTTCCAAATTGGTATCAATTTAGAGTTCTATTTCAAAAAAAGGCTCAAATAAAAGGAAACATTATTAAAAGACCTTTTTAAATAAAACCAATCAAAAATCCCAATATAAAGCGATTTATCTTTATCATTGCGATAAAGCGATCGCATATCGCAATGACAAAGAAAGCACAACTTAAGGGACATCTTGGTTTTCGTCGATGCAAAAATCGCTATCGGATATTGCCAAAAGCATAAAGTAACATAAGCAATAATCCTTGCTCTGATGCGATGCGATATCGGCAATCGGCGATCATACTTAAATGCAAAAAGCCTCCCCTTCGCCCGATGCAATGCGATATCGCTATCGACGATCGGCGACTCACCATGCCCTCATTCTAGACGACCCTCCTAGCTATTCCTGACGCGATGTGATATCACTATCGGCGATCACGGATTCCAAACGAAAACAATGTAATAACTTAGTATTTCCCCGATGCCCGATTGCGAAAAGGGAAGAGCGCAGTTTTCAAAGAAAAGTCATAAATGGCAATTTAATATGATTTATTTGTAATTAAGGCAATATCCTTTGAAAAGCCACTCATCCGCGTTCAAACCACCAAATCGCCCAAGGCATGCTTCAAATAAATCATTCGGCCATTAACTGAAGTGACTTGTATTAATGAGATCGACAGGCCATAACGACCATTTAATGAAAACAGCAGGCTTGCGATCTATCTACGGATTTGATCCTAAGGCCACCTCAAGTCAATTAATCGCTATGGATGCATCCAGATATATATACTTCATGCTATTCAAATCATATTATTGTTGTATGTGTTACGCCTATCTTTCGCTCTGTGCAGGATTCTTCCACAGAGACAGAATTAAGCGGGATGGGAAAGAAATCCAAGAAAACTACAATGCCCACTGCTCTGTAATCCGCAGGGCAAGCAGTCATTGATCCAAGCGGAAAGAACAAAGGGCTTATATCAGATACAACATGCTTACGACTTACCAGGACTACTTGGCAAGGGACATACAATTTGATTGAAGCAGAAGAGCCAAAGGTGACCGGGATAGAAATTTCATGTGATAATACCAGCAAATCTGATGCCAATTTAAAAGATTTGGCCGACTCCTTTCTACACAGAATAGCGGCCCGGGAGCAAATTCTTCCTTACACGGATGTGGTAAGGTGGGAAATCCAAGAGCTCCCAATTATCAATAGATTGTTTAGCACTGCGGACGGGAGGATTTTCGATTCTTTTCGAGCCGAAGATCTAAGGCTAATGTATCACTTACCGGCAGAAGAGAATAAATATAATGCTGCATTTCTGGAGAAATTTCGAGCAGAGAACGAGACCGAGTCTGAACCAATTCGAGGCTGGAGACAGAATCCAGCAAAACACAAGCATGAAACCTCGGGTAAGTACTCAGTTGACTCCCTGTGTTCTCCTTACTGTTATGCTGGAATTATGATGAGTAGGCTATGGGGATTGCATGACTCTGCCAATTTTACCATAGAAATGGTTCCCCTAATGGAGGCAGCATGTAGTGGAGAAATTATGGACTGGGCGGTTATATTATCCGACAAGTTAGCCAAAGCCATCCTTGATTTTAGGTCTAACTATCGTGTCACAGAGAGGGTTATTCCGCCATTTTATTACAGTGCCTATGTGATGGATGTGTTGTGTTTTAATTCTGAGTTTCCCGTGCTGGGATGAAGGTGGACGTCGCAAGACCCCACACCCATTCACATATATTATCAAAAAACTATGGAAGACTAGTTATAAGCACCACCTGTACCAAATCTGCAACGGTTTTATGTTGCCAATTCATTATTCCATTTTTAATAAGCCTGCCCCGAAGATTTCTGAGCAAGCAGGGGTAGGTTTGACTGCAGTAGCAAGTTGGTTTGGGGAGGAGAAATTCACCTACATCAGAGTTTTTGGCAGTCAGGCCAGGCCACATGTGCTACCACTTTACATCCCCGATAAGCTACTTGCCAGGGAAGTAGCTTATCAAATCAATGTTGAAGGGGTTACTCAGACCCTGAAAAGAGATAAAAAACATGTTTGGCCCTCTTTTCCATTACGAATTGGAATTTATACCCTGCATGACATCAAGCATGCAGAGAAGGAAGCTGGGAAAACGAATTTGCTCACTCTGGCTACTCTGCCAAGTAGGCAGTATGATCCAAGGAAGATCGCTTACAATGCGCTCGACCAGGCCAAATTGGCCAAGGTCGAGCACAAAGAAGACAAATTCGAGGATTTGTTCGCATCGGCCGAATCACTGTATTAAGTCTAGTCGCTTGCCAGAAATGTGTATAATGATGAAGGGCTAGTCGAATTTAACAGAATTAGAGAACAGAGGTTGCAAACTCTGCCTCTATACCTGTTAGCGACTGTTCCAACAACAACCAGGTCAAGCGAGTCTGAGCAACGAGATAATACGCCACCTACTACTACATCAAAGCAGCAGGAGGAAGCGCATAGCCAGAGGCAGGAGGTGACCCAGGAAAATGTGCAGCGACAAGAAGAAACCCAGGCGAAGACCCAAGAAGAGAGCAGCTCTAAGAATAATAATGATATATTAGTTTATCCAAATTTGCTCCAGCAATGGAAGCAATTCAGTACAATTATCGATAACCTAGATTGCTCGAAAGATGATGAGGTTTCTAAAGAAGGTGACACACAAGAAGCGACATCGAAACCGGTTTCGCGCGAAACCAGCGGCCTACCCAAAACAAAAGAAACAGAGATAATTCCTAAAGATCCAACGGGAGAAATCGTTTTGCAAATTGAAGAGATTCCCCCTTTGGATGTATTTTAAAGCCCTAAGCATAAAGTTGTTGTAAAGCGATAGAGGAAAAGGAGAAGAGCTAATCAACCTTCCCCATTCCCTAAATTGACAGTAACGGGCAATGTTGTGTGGAAAGAGGAATTCGACCCCTCTGATGACTTAACCAAGCTATTGCAATTCGCTGGAGCATATTCAGCGGCAACCATTGATAAAGCATCGGAGGTAAGAAGTTTATTGAAGACCAAGGACCAAGACATCTCCTCGCTACAGGCGAGACTATCAGAAGTTCAGCAGAAGGCAGAGTAGGCGGAGCAAGAATTGCTAGTGCAACAACAGAACAATAATCAGCTAACCAAGCAATTACAAGAGCAAAAGCAGAGGATTGATGAAGGCGCAATCCAAAGGCAAAAGGAGCTATTGGCGGCACTAGAGCAGTTAAGAATATCAACTGAGGGAACAATGAAAGCAAAAGATGAGCAGACCGCTCAATTGACCACTCAAATTGAGCAAATGAAAAAGCTCCCTCAGATAGACGAATTCAAAGCAACAGCGCTCCAGTTAAATAAGGCATTAATTAATCAGGTTAAGCTACTATGTCAACAGATTACACAAGCAAAACCATTGTGCGAGTTGGTAGCATCCATAAGCGAAAAGGTAGAAAAAGCAAGGACCGATTTGGATCAGGCCGAAGAAACACTGAACAAACTTTATAGAATGGCAGGATTCCGATATAGGCCGGGCAACTAATCTACCGGAGAATTCTGGAATCGCACGAAAGAGAAAAAGTTATTCGACAGAATGAATCGCAAGTCAATTAATGTGATGAATGCATCCAGAATAATATACTTGTCATGATGTTCATTCATATTATTGTTGGTATGTGTTAACACTTCTTTCGCTCTCTGTGCAGGATTTCTTCCACAGAGACAGAATTAATGGGATGGGAAAGATCCAGAGAGAAACTACAATGCCCACGTGCTTGCCGCAATCTGGCAGGGCCAAGCTTGTCATTGATCCAAGCAGCAAAGAAAAGGCTTATATAATCAACATGCTGTAGACTTACCAGGACACTACTTGGCACAAGGGACTTACAATGTTGAATTGAAAGCAGAAGAGCCAGTGAATCGCAATAGGAAATTAGTGATAATAGCAGCAATCGATGCCAATTTAAAAAGATTTGGCCACTCCTTTCTACACAGAAAGGGCCCGGGAAGCAAATTCTTTCCTTACACGGATGTGGTAAGGTGGTCCGAAGAGCTTCCCATTAATCAACATAGAGTTGTTCTAGCACTCGGACGGGAGGATTTTCTCGGTTCCTTTTCGAGCCGAAGATCTAAGGCTAATGTATCACTTACACGGCAGAAAGAGAAGAAATATTACTGCTGCATTTCTCGAGAAATTTTGAAAGCAGAGAACGAGACCGAGTCTGAACCAATTCGAGGCTGGAGACAGAATCCAGCAAAACACAAGCATGAAACCTCGGGTAAGTACTCAGTTGACTCCCTATGTTCTCCTTACTATTATGCTGGAATTATGATATGTAGGCTATGGGGATTGCATGACTCTGCCAATTTTACCATAGAAATGGTTCCCCTAATGGAGGCAGCATGTAGTGGAGAAATTATGGACTGGGCGGTTATATTATCCGACAAGTTAGCCAAAGCCATCCTTGATTTTAGGTCTAACTATCGTGTCACAGAGAGGGTTATTCCGCCATTTTATTACAGTGCCTATGTGATGGATGTGTTGTGTTTTAATTCTGAGTTTCCCGTGCTGGGATGGAGGTGGACGTCACAAGACCCCACACCCATTCACATATATTATCAAAAACTATGGAAGACTAGTTATAAGCACCACTTGTACCAAATCTACAACGGTTTTATGTTGCCAATTCATTATTCCATTTTTAATAAGCCTGCCTCGAAGATTTCTGAGCAAGAAAGGGTAGATTTGACTGCAGTGGCAAGTTGGTTTGGGGAGGAGAAATTCACCTACATCAGAGTTTTTGGCATTCAGGCCAGGCCACATGTGCTACCACTTTACATCCTCGATAAGCTACTTGCCAGGGAAGTAGCTTATCAAATCAATGTTGAAGGGGTTACTCACACCCTGAAAAGAGCTAAAAAACATGTTTGGCCCTTTTTTCCATTACAAATTGAAATTTATACCCTGCATGACATCAAGCATGCAGAGAAGGCAGTTGGGAAAATGAATTTGCTCACTTTGGCTACTCTGCCAAATAGGCAGTATGATCCAAGGAAGATCGCTTACAATGCGCTCAACCAGGCCAAATTGGCCAAGGTCGAGCACAAAGAAGACAAATTCGAGGATTTTTTCGCATCGGCCGAATCGCTGTATCAAGTCAAGTCGCTTGCCAGAAATGTGTATAATGATGAAGGGCTAGTCGAATTTAACAGAATTAGAGAACAGAGGTTGCAAACTCTGCCTCTAGACCTGTTAGCGACTGTTCCAACAAAAACCAGGTCAAGCGAGTCTGAGCAGCGAGATAATACACCA